>FLSR01000627.1:0-11491 GCA_900092035.1 Leuciscus waleckii
GCGTTCCCAGGCCAGCCGGGAGACATAGTCTCTCCAGCGTGTCCTAGGTCTTCCCCGGGGTCTCCTCCCGGTGGGACATGCCCGGAACACCTTCCCGGGAAGGCGTCCAGGAGGCATCCGGAAAAGATGCCCGAGCCACCTCATAATACACATAATAAAATATGTCTACACACAGTCCTACCTGAATTAATCCGCACCTCTAAATAGAAGAGAGCGCCACTAGCCTATTTAAGTAATCACACAATAACTTGACAATTTAATAAAAATTTTATATCAATATAGGCCTAAATATTCTTTTTACTTTTTATGGGAATTTCCTGGTAAAATGAAGGTAAAAAAATTATATTTTATATTTTATTTTGCTTTTCCACGGACCACCTGCAGTACCCTCACGGACCACTAGTGGTCCGCAGACCATAGTTTGGGAATGGCCGCTGTACATGATATGCCGATAGCTGTGCAACATATTAGTATTACAAGAATCTTTCTTAGTTTCGTCATCAGAAACCAATCTAGCTGCTATTGCAAATGAGCACACTTAGAGCAAAGTGAAGGGGGTGGATTGGAATCCACTGCTGCTTCAATGTATATGTAATGAGTGATTATAATCAAGGTATTAATCAATATTTTTCCTTCTAAATATCAAATGAGTCAATGACTTCTCTGGAGATTTTACTTTCTTATAGAAGTTACCAGTGTGATTACTGAAATGTTCTTTTCATGTATTCTTTAATGCCAGTATTTGATATCTGAATGCAGTAACAGTGCTTGCTCATTTAGCCCGGCTTCAAGAAATTAAATAGGGAAATGTTTTGTGTTGGAGAAAGGTCTTCAACATGTTAAAACACATAGTTGAAGCCAATAGTTTAAGGGACCATTTCTTTGTTAAAGCCTTACTTTCCAGTTAGACTAAAATGTAGCTCTCCTTGAGAAAGAACGCATTATCTTGATGTTTTGAGGGGACTCTTCTGTTTATAGTTAGAGCCAAGCCAAATCCAACCTTGGGTAAAGCTGTGTGTCGGTGTGTGTTAGTCTTCTTGCTTACAGGTTAAGGAACCACTGGCATTGTTGGAGATTGACTGAGTTGTTGTTCGGGACATGCTGGCACCCAACAATCCAAATCTGCGACCTGGAAGGTCACGACGTGCCTAACTTTAGGGTCTGAGTGTCAGCGGCATAATCTATGGAGATATGCTTCAGTCTATCTGTATATGTGTGGAAAATTACTATGTTTATGTATTTCTTAGCCAATGAGAATCATTCAACCTGTAAGCAATGACGTAGCTTAGACCTTGGAAATGGTATAACTGTGATCTTTGTAACTGTAAGCGGGGCGTCCTACGAACTCCTGTGTGAGTCTTGAAGCTGACTTCTGCTGATGAAGCTGCAAACCATCTTCAGTAAAACTTTTCTTCAATTTTTTATAATTCTTCTTTCAAACATCTGGTCCTTGGGTCCTAAACTGTTAACCCCTAACAAAAGATTCATAAATCAACCACAGAGGAATCTTCCCGCTTGGAAATTCCACCCTTCTCATTGGTCAAGCAAACCCGGAGAGGTGGGGCTTTTCTCAGGCTTTATTAGAGACAAATCCACAGTGACCCTCCCTCTCTCTCTTCTCTTCGGGCCTCAACTGCTGCTTCTTCAAGTTGATACTGTGGGTGTGGGTGTGGGTGTGGAGTCATACTGCCTTTTCTTAAATCCAACCAAGAAGAAAACTGTAACCTTACCATCACTCTTGCAACGATAAACTCTTGGCTTCTCGATACGTTCAGGATGCCGTGCTGTTCAGCGTGGCCTCAGCAGACCCCAGGGCCACAGGCTTCGACTCACCACAGCCATGTGCTCACTCAGGAGAGAGAGGACTCTCTCAACCACAACAGCATCAAGGACAACCTCAGGAGTTCAATGTCTTCATTCAATTGTTGTCCATCGCAACTCCCACCATTTGCTCTGCGTGTCCTGCCGGCCCAGGGCCTGCAGGCCACAATCTGCACTCCAGCCATGAGAACAGCGTCGAACTAACCATGCAAGTTCATCATACTCTCCATCCAGCAGAGAAGAAAACGATTGCAACTTGTACAGTGACATTTGACACTCACGGACCCATCAACAAACTCAATTTTCAACCACTTCAAGAATTGTGTCCACTGCACAGACCATGCAAGTATCAATTCAATGAGGTGCTCTAAAAATGATAAGGTGATGGTTCTTTTCATAGTTAAATTGATCTTTTCCATAGTTCCATTTCCTGCTTCCGGGTCCTGTTTGTGATTTAGTTAATAAAACTTGTGCACAATATGTATTTGGTTCTGATTCTCTGCTTGCAACAAAGTCCATTTTACGATCTTGATCTTGTTACATGCTCTAAGCGCTGTACATGCTAAGAAATAAAAAAAAATCGGTGCCCATGAAAGATACGCTTTTCTTAGAATAAATGAATAATCAAAAGAGTTCGTTGGAACTGATTAATTGATTTTAATATTAATTTAGCTACCTCAAGTTAATCCAATTAACTGACCCAAATATTAATAGTTAATCATAACTGATAATTATGAGTTATTATTAATATTTCCCCTTTGAGCTAACTTGTTACATTGGTAACTGCAAGGTATCTTAAATTAATATAAGTTATAGATTACTTGTAACATATATGAAAACATTTTTGGTTTGAACTTTTTTTTTGTCTGCTAGCTTGTTCTTCCTTCTCAGTTTCACATTCTGTAAGAGGACTCTCGGCTCGATTCCCCCCATAATCTCGGCTCAAACCAAAGTTCAAACAAAAACTACACCTATGTTGAATTTTAGGTGTTAACTTATTCAAATATTATTTTGTTTGCCAAAGCAGATTAGATAAGACATTAATATTGATCTATCAATATTAAAAGAGTGTTTTGTCCTCGTACAGAATGTGAAACTGAGAAGGAAGAACAAGCTAGCAGACAAACGTCTTGTCCTTGTCTGTTGCTGTGTACACGTTGCGAGCCATGATCCCCAACTGATGCGTACATTAGGGTGCCACTCAATGTAATGGAATAATTTTTTTTTATTTTTTTTATGTTAAAGGTCTCACCCCCTCATTCTGTTCCAAATGTTAAAGGTTCCAGGGGGTTCATTCTGTTCCTTTTATGATGCATAGCAGTGGCAAGTTTCATTGAGATATATTATTATTTACTGGTAGCTATGAGCTCAAATGTTGTATATGTACATTTATCGCAAAAAAATGCTATTTTATTTAAATTTTGTTCACCAAAGTAAATTAATCCTTGAGGGTGAGTATTGTTATTTTTATCATTTAACTGTGGAGTTCATGTTCAAATTCTTTTATGATTTTAGAATTTAGATATTCTTTGGAATGAAAAACATGTAATCTGTCGTCTCTCATCAATCACCAATTATACACTGTAAAAAAAAATTACATCCCCAAGTCAAAAAATTTCAAGTGACCGATAACATCAACATTTTTCAATTAGTCTGACATATTATTTCTCATTGAGCCAATGTTAAAGCCACACTAAGTAGAAATTGTGTTTTTGTCAAACAGCGACCCCTAGAGTCGCTGTGGAATACTTGGACTGTCGTAAATATATTATATTATAACGTTTTTACATGATTGCAGCTAAATCACAAGTAAATAGTCTATAGTCTAGGCCTACTGTATAATTTAATTTGTGTTGTTATTATTGGAATGTAAACATTACAAAATGCCAGATAACATCAATTAAGTTAAATGTACGTCGCATTATTTCATAACATTGGCCGTTATGATGTCATTAGACATGATTATTGCAATTCATCATAATAGTTTGCAAATTGTGCTCGTTTACACTATTTAAAACCTCTACGTTAGGCTTATTTATGATAATTATGTGAGATATTGAAAACTGTTCACATGATAAACGCAGGAATCAATCAACAGCGTCGTCTGATATCCGTCAGGACTACGTGATAAATACACCTCACAACACCTGAGTTCAGCTGGCAAACTAATTCGTGAGGCATAGCTATCTGATTTATCAAAACGATTCCATTTACATCTGGTCACATAAATGTATTTTTGCGAAACGGATTTAAATTCGATCTTC
This sequence comes from Leuciscus waleckii, assembly GCA_900092035.1. Classification (NCBI taxonomy): domain Eukaryota; kingdom Metazoa; phylum Chordata; class Actinopteri; order Cypriniformes; family Leuciscidae; genus Leuciscus; species Leuciscus waleckii. The sequence goes on from FLSR01000627.1 coordinate 4,086, forward strand.
AATTCTCGCGCTATATGCAGATTTAATGGAGTGCACGTCACCGAGATATGAGCTGCATTTTATAGATCATCAGCTAAAATTTCAAAATCGAAGACCGCAATGAGAGAGTGCAGTAACAGCCCTGGTAAGATCATTTCGTTTGTTTACTTTTAATGATGAAGATTGTGTGTTAAGCGTCTGCGACTTACTTTCACTTTGATTTGCGATAGTTTGCACGTTGGCTTGATGCAGTTGCTCATCTGCGGTGATGCGTGTTCCAGCGCGTCGTCATATCTGGATATAACATAATAGCCTATAACACGCTCTCACACGTTTTTTTTTTCGGGGGTTTTTTGCATTTTTGGGAGGAGTACAATTTACATATGTGGTTTCAACAACCATATGCATTTACACTTGTCCAGTTTCGTCTGGAATGCGTCTCAGATCTCCTCCTGAAGTGGTTTGAGGGATCGGATTCAAATCCGTCTCAAATGCGTTTCGGAGGGCATTTAAACCTGGACTTTTCACGATCGGATTGCTATCCGATCTGAGAAAAGGCATGAAGTGGCCAGGCGTAAACAGCCCCCATGACAAAAACATACGCACGGAAGCCGAAAACAAACGCTGGTTGGTCTCTCACGTCCAAATTTGACGAAGTGGTGGGGGAAGTGACGTATGCCGTAAAGCAGTCGAATTTTGTAGTTCTTTTTGTGCCCTGGTTACTACCCGAACCCCGAAGTTACATAGTGCCAGTAAAAGCGGTGTACCATCACAAGGATCTTGGAAATATATTATGAAGGTTGAAAAGTTACATAGTGTTGCTTTAACAGACTATTGCAACAAGAATTTCACTTGGGCCAATTGAAAAATTTAGATGTTATTGAGATGCACTTGAAATTTTTGATTTGGGAGGGTTAGAAATTTTTTACAGTGTTATAATACTGTTGTGTTAGACTGTTCGGCTCACTTTAGCTCATTAGTCAGTAGTACAGTTAACTTTGTGCATCATCTTATTCATTGAGAAGAGAACTGAAGGTGATTATTGCTTTGTTTATTTAATTTATTTGCTATATTGTGCACATTGATGAGTGATATAGGGCTTCTTGCCATTATTGTCAATTTGTAATCTAATCTTTTCCATAATTTTACAAATAGTTGAGGTCAATGACATGGACTATATATTACAAGACGAATGGTGGCGATATACAATCGCCACCATTGGTGGCAATGGTGGCTACAACTTTTGCATACAACTACAACATACAATGGTGGCTACAACTTTTTGTTATCGAAATAGTTTGACCGTATTAAGTTCATGTGTTTTGACACAACAGCCAGCAACACAGGACTTCATGCTGGTGCCTGTGTACTTTTTGAAGAAAAGCTTGGAAGGGATCTTATCAGCTTAGCATGCAGGCACATCATGGAACTAATAGTGGCAAAGGTTTTTGATACACTGATGGGACCATCTAGTGGACCAAACATCAAGTTGTTCCAGAGATTTGGTGAATGTTGGGGTTCAATTGACCGGTCTAGCTACGAAAGTGGACTGGATGTAGACTCCATCGCGTTTGCTCTCAATCCAGTTTGCTCTGGAATCCAGTTCCAAACATCTTGTCCTTGTCTGTTGCGGTGTGCTTCTATATCTCGGAGCAGAGTGCAGTGAGAACGTACACATTCAGGCACCTGGAGCTTTTCATCGAGCTCGGTGGATGGCAAAGCTGATATACAGTCTGAAGATTTTCCTGTTTCACTCCCAAATCCGATTGACTGCACATGAACTGTCATCTCTTGGCCACTTCAACACTTTCGTACTGAAGGTCTATTCAAAGGCCTGGTTTACATATGCATGTGCTTCGTCTGCTCCACAAAATGATCTGCAGCTACTCCGTGAGTTGGAGAGCTACAATGAAACTCACAAAGCTGTTGTTAAAGCTGCAATAAAGTCATTTTCTGGACATCTATGGTACTTAAGTGAAATCCTGGTCAGTTTAGCGTTCTTCGACTCTGCAGTGTCAGCTGAGCTGAAGTCAGCCATGGTTACAGCGCTCGACAACAAGACAACAGATCATCCTCGACGCATTGCGTTCAACAGCACACTACTCAGAGCAGCTGTCTGACTTTGTATCGCAACACATAAGGCAGCTTTTCACAGCATTGAATATTCCACAACATTTCCTAACCAACAGTCCAGATACATGGGACAGTGACAACGACTACAGTAGGCGCGTTTCCATTACAGATTTGCGCAAAACTTTTGCGTTTTTTTTTAAATGTCGACAAAAAACTATTGCGAAATGACAGCGTTTCCATTGACCGATCTTATGCGACTAAAACTTAATTTTTTCCTCTCGCGATAAGTAAATTCATTGTAACCTGTAAATGCGCAAAAACTGTTTCCATTGCAGTTTTGCGAAATATTCCTTTTTCGAATTGCCTGAAAAAGCACCTCATGCGAGCGTAAACAATTTTTTTGCAATAAATGGGAGTTTTTGCGAAATTGACGTGTTTCCATTGGGTGTATTTTCAATTCTCAATTTCAATTTGCGCAATTTGAAGGGTAATGGAAACGCGGCTATTGATGGCCAACGGAAAGTGAGAAGCTTGAAAGTTGTCAACGATGCAGCCGAGCAAGGAGTGGCCATGATTCAGGCATTCAATGGAGTCCTTACGAATCAAGAGGAACAGAAGCAGTTTCTATTGCAAGTCGAGGAGAAACACCGCCATGATTTTGCAAATCCTAACAAGTCCACCTTTACAGCAGTTAGCGGTTGCTGCCGCAACATCCACATCTGCAGACATTAATTGCTGACATTTTGGACAGTCTTTGACATTTGTGTTAAACTGATTGTGCTGAACTGTTGATTATTAACTGCTGAAGAAACTGTTTAGTGTACTTTTTGAGGTTTTTTGCTATATTCTGATTTGTGATGTCAAAGTTAATATTACATGATAGTTTCGGAAAATGTTGCATATTGTAAAACTTTGTCCGCGTTGAGCTACCAGTAATAATCATTAATACACTCAAATTTTGTCAAAATTTTCTTTTCATATTACTAACACATTTGGGGGGTGAGAGGATGAAAAATAGAAAAACTTTTTTTTGAGTGGCACCCTAGCGTAATGGTGCATAATTTCAAAAGTGTGACATACAGATTGGTCGGACTAATCGGACTAACCGGTGTTTAGGATATTTGTTTTAATCCATAGTTTTAATTTAGTAAAAATGTTAATTCAATAACAGCCTGATAAAAGATCAATATCAATGTTTTACATAATTTTGGTATTAACTTATTCAAATGTTATTTTCTTAGCCAAAGCAGAAAAACGTCCCTTTCCCGCATCCACGTGTTCCGCTTAGGCTCAGGTTTCCCTTATTTACCTAATTCAACTTAGACTCAGGTAACCTATCCTTCATTCCACTCCTGAGAAAGTATAAATATGCTAAGAAAGTGTGCCTGAGCTTTATTATCTGACTCACCCAGAATCCAAAAGCCTTGGACAGTGCTCGTCAAATCTGAGGAGAGAAACACAAGACAAGAAACAAACGTAAGAATTCTTTTGCCATGCAAATTAAATTTCAAAATATCAGTAGCCTAATGCTTTTAGTAAGCAGTCTTTCACAGAAACATGGAACCAGTAACATAAGAATTTCAGCTTTGCGGTGTTGAGTGTAATTGTGGAAAACTTTTCTTCTTTTGTTTGCAGACTATGTTTCTTACAAAAACGTTTTTCGGGATCATTTTCAGTCTCTCACTGAATGTATGGCTCTCTGAGACTGCAAGTGTATTAATTTGTAAGTAAGAATTTTTTTTATTGAAATGAATTTATCTTAAAATGTTGAAAATCGAATTTTTTATTACAATATATTCCACTACATCTTTGTCTTACATTGCAGTGGATCAACAAGAAGCATCACATATTAATACCGCTGATATCAATCTTGGGAGAGCATATGCTGCTCGAAGCTGCAAAGAACTTCAGAAAAAGTATCAGGTTAATGAAGGTACGCTCATTTTATGTTAATGTTTGATCTTGAGCAAGAACTGCACTGAAGTGACTCAGGAATGCTCTGTTCACGCAGACGGCCTGTACTATCTGAACTCCTCCAGAGGGGTGCTTTACCAGACCTTCTGTGATATGACCACTGCGGGCGGAGGCTGGACGCTGGTTGCCAGTGTTCATGAAAACAACATGTACGGAAAGTGTACCGTTGGTGATCGCTGGTCTAGTCAGCAGGGCAGTGAACCGAACCGGCCTGATGGTGAGGGGACATGGGCAAACACAGTCACATTTGGAAGTGCAGATGCCTCTACAAGTGATGATTATAAGGTATTTTTATTACATTTATAGTTTTACAGCAATAGTTAAATAGAAGAAACAGAAGTGACACATAATGATCAAAGGATGTTTTTGTAGAATCTGAAACGATAGTCTCCTTTCTGTCCCAGAATCCCGGCTACTTTGACATTCCAGCACAAGATGTGTCCGTGTGGCACGTTCCTAATAATATGGAGGTGGAATCCTGGACCGCGTCCTCCATCCTGCGATACCACACTGAGAATCACTTCTTAACTCTCCACGGGGGAAACCTTTACAATTTATTCAAGGTCAGATAAACTTCAACACCATTTTTGGGTTTGAAACATTCACAGAAATCATTTTTTTGTGAAATTACAATAACACTGTTTTTTTCCCCAGAAATTCCCTGTGAGGTTTGGGTTAGGGACGTGCATCACTGATAATGGACCTGTTATTCCAATCGTGTATGATAATGGAAATGCAAATTACAACAGAAATCTCTATGGTCCCAATGCAAGAAGTATGTCTCTTTTTTAATTTATCCTGTATTTAAGCAGGCAAATCTTTTAAAACAAATTACAATATGGCAATACCCCGTGAGCCAATATTTTCCAAATATTGTTAATGACAGTGGCTTCATCAGTTGACAGTATCAATATCATAAATCTATGTATTATTAAGTGATCATCATTGTTGAGATCCAATCACTTTAATGAATGAAAGCCATGTCATGTGTTCATGGACAGATCATCATTGATCTATGATTATCATCACTGATATATTCTGTGCATTTCCCCAGCAAATTTTCTGCCTGGATTCATCTCATTCAGAGTCTTCAATTATGAAAGGCAGCCAGGCTCTTTGTTCAGGTGTCAAACCAACCGACTGCAACACTGAACATGTGAGGAAAAATAATATTCTGGATTGTAAAATTGATAGTAATACATTTACAATGAAAATAAATCAACTGCACCAATGTCACTGTAAGAAGTGCCTAGGCGTGTCTTGTTGTTAGTAATGTCCTCATATTGTTGCAGTTCTGTATTGGTGGAGGTGGACACTTTCCTGACGCGGCCCCAAGGCAGTGTGGGGACTTTCCGGGATTCGACTGGGATGGCTATGGCTCTAATGCGGGATGGAGCGCTTCCAAAGAGATAACTGAAGCAGCCGTGCTTCTCTTTTATCGCTGACACTCCCATCAGTCTAAAATCACCAGCATCCTTTCCTTCTTTCTAAGATTTTCCACATTGATTAACACCGGAATTTTACATAATTATTTGCTCAAATGTATTTCTTTACGATATATATCCAGTGGTTGTCAATTATACTGTTCAGACATCAGATTAAAAAAATACTTTAGTCTAACGTCTAGTTTACAAGATACTTTGACAAGGTTTTATGAATACATTTATATTGTGGATTAATATTTTAATTAATCACTACTAACACATTTCTTTTTCTTGCAGGATTTTTTTTATATTATTTTGAAAATGAAATGTCCCCAGCACTTGGGCCAAATAGTAAAAATTATGGACACGGCTAGAGAGTTATTGAAATATAATCGCCCCATGACATATTGAGTAATCAACAAACTAACAACCTTATGTTTTAGGTAGATCTAAATTTGCTTTGACAGGAACAGATGTCTGTTACAGGGGGTTGCTGAAATTGCACATATGTTGAACCAATCATATTAGAGCAAAATGGTGTGATGATGATGAGTAATGTCATGTTACCTTTACTATGTACCTTTCCTATCTAAACTCTGAAATGTGTGAGATCCTCCCAGCCTTGATTAAAGCATATTCAAAGGCATTGTCTGGAGTCTGTCTGGTTACTGATGCACAGCGGGTTAGTGGAGCACTAGAGTCTTATTCCAAGTGATGATAGTGTTCACAGGGGACGAGGCGAGACGTCGGGGGTTAGGAGATGCGCTGGAGGATAAATGTGTAAACATCGATTAGGGGACGTATGGGGTCGATTAGGTGAGAAGCGCACGACAAGGCACGACGAGCCCTGACACTTTGATACTTTCTTATCCAACGTTACAATGTAAAAAATCCAACTTGCGTTTTGTTTGACAAATTCTGTTTATAAAGTTTATAAAGGAGAACTAACAACTTTAAGTTTGTTAATAGGATAAACCACACAGGATGATGAGCATGCGCAGTTCGATCACTGTTTTTTTTTTTTTTTTTTAAAAGAGATGCTGCGCCATCAAGAGGATTTCCACACGGCTGCTGCGCCATCAAGAGGATTTCTCCTGCAGCGCGTCGTCTTCGAGTTGACTCAGGCGACGCCCTTTTTTTCCCGAGAGTGTGGTCATTTCGGTAAGTTTTGTTAAATTTAGTTTAATTTACGATAGATTTTGAATGATATTTATTGACAAAATGTGCTTGTGTAAATGTGTAGGCGGCTGCAAGTTGGTCAGTTCCATTTCTCCTGCTTCATCTTTGAGTTGTTGCCACATGTAACTTAATTAGCTTAGCTCCCATTTTGTTTGACAGTGTGGTCACTTCGGGACGTTTTGTTATATTTATTTTAATTTACGATATATTTTGAATGATATTTGTTGACGAAATGTGCTTCTGTGTAAATGTTTAGGCGGCTGCAAGTTGGTCAGTTCCATTTCTCCTGCTTCGTCTTATGAGTTGCCTCAGGTGGCACACATTTTTTCAACCGTGTGGTCACTTCGGTAAGTTTTGAATTTTGAATGATATTTGCTTACAATATGCATTCATTTTGTACAATTGTGTAGGTGGCTTTGAGTTTTGGACAACATAATTCAAGTTCTGGGGGTGCTTTGATTTAATAAATAAATAAATAAACTAAGCTCATGTGTTTTTGACCAAAAAAAGTATTTTCTTAATTTAAATGCTCTTCCTTATGTACAGTTCTGTTAAGTTAATGTGATTGTTCAGGGTTTCCGCGGGGCATTAAAAAGCATTAGGCCTAAAGTTAAAAGTCATTACATGGATTCTGCGAAAATGTAGGCCTTAAATAGCATTCAAAAGCATTACATTTTAATCATACCATACCATACCATACCATCATCTTCCGCTTATCCGGGGCCGGATCGCGGGGGTAGCAGTCTAAGCAGAGATGCCCAGACTTCCCTCTCCCTA
>FLSR01000627.1:20425-40669 GCA_900092035.1 Leuciscus waleckii
TCACACCGGACGCAGAAGCGGCGCGGAACGGAGGCCGCTTCCTTTCGGCGCCCATGTTAACCTATGGTGTCGTTCACACCAGACGCTGAGCGCCGCGGCCGGCCCGCGCCGTGAAGCGCCAGTTTCGGCGTCTGGTCTATTTTTTGCGCGACCGCGAGTGATCCGCGTCCATTCCGGCAGGAAGTCACACCAAGAAACACGAGACATCCGGTCAATTGTCAAAATAAAAGCAATTTTCAAATTAAAATACCGCGAGTGACAAATGCGATCATATTTGTGTATCTAAACAGACTAGAAAGATGAAAACAAACAAAGAAAAAAACTGTCTACCATATTCTCTCTCTGGCTGCGTGTGTGTCTCGACAACGGATTAATAAAAGAAGTGTACAAACTTCTTGGTTACAGAAACATGGTGTATTCATTTTATGAGGTTATTTACTTACCCATGATGTAAAAAATAGCTCTGAATAAACAACAACTGAGCAGAAGCGCTTGTCGACCTCCGCGAAGAATACGCGTCAGGCGCCAGACCGCGCGTGATTTTCCGTCCCGCGTCGCTTCCGCGTCCGGTGTGAACCAGGCGTTACACTGCAACACTTAATGCACAGATCGATTTAAACTCATCTGGGTTTTTAGTCCCGGTCATCGATATGATTATCACTATGTCAAGCCTGCAATTTAATTCGGTTATCAGTCACTACAGAAAATAAGCAGTGTGTATCAGCATAACAAATAAAACTTTAAATTGGCAATTGCATTTCCACACTGAACAAACAGGTCTGATTGGCTACAACGCTGCAAAAAAAAGAAGAAAAAAAAGCAGTCGTCTATCAGAGGGTGCCAGACGATCTTTTTCAAATTAAACCAGTTTGTTAAAATCATATTTCATGTGATTCTCTTTGTTTGTTTTGCAGGTCGCACTTACTAAACATGATTGAATATGCACAAAGATTGGATTTGGACTGACAGTTTGACGAGGTTAAGGTGTTTTAAGACGCAAGAAGAGCTTCAGCATTTTCTCCACAACCGTTCATGGCGACGGCTACACAACCACCGCAGTCGTTTTTCCAATTGTTGTTTTTTGTTGAGACACTGGATCTGTAAAGACGACAACAGAAAACTGTCCTTAGTGAGGTACAACATGGCAAGTTAAATATCCTACTTTATAGAAAAAGTCATGTGATGCAACAAAAGACCTGAAAAGACAATAGTGAAGATCTTCATACCTGGAGACAGCAGGAGTTTCTCTGGCTTCTTCTTCATCATCCGCTGTGTTACTCTTCTGCAAGTCAACACAAAAACACAATGTAAACCAAATAAATAGGTGCCGTTTACACAGTTGCTATAAAACAATGGGAAAAAACATGCAGGAACATCTGCCATTCTGCACTATACAGGGTGGGCCATTTATATGGATACACCGTGGTGGCATGGGAGTGGTTGGTGATATTGAGGTCCTGTTTGTGGCACATTAGTATATGTTATGGTCACCACCCATCTTGAGGAGTTTGCCCCCTCACATGTACTGTTGTGCCACAAACAGGACTTTGGTGTCACCAGCCATTCCCATGTTGTTGCGGTGTATCCATATAAATAGCCCACCCTGTAGATCTCTAGTGGAACAATTCCATTCACTGCTATAATCGCCTAAACTACCCTCTACTGCATAGCGTTGCCCCCAGGCAACGGAAAGTTTTCTTAAGCCCTGTGTTCAGTACATTTTTCTTTAAATGATTGCAACCAATTAGAATGTTTGAAAAAGTATCAAAGAACAGTCCAATAAGGTTTGGGAGTCACTATCAAGCACCATTTGAAGGCGGGACGTCCTTTTCTGACACATGGTCACAGGAGCACATGGTGTGAGATGAAAGCAAGATTATTTCCTTTAGTAATCATATTTAAAATGACATGAACTGTACATAAAAAATATGTGTGTGTGTATGAAGGTGTAGAGAAGCCTTTTGGCAGGTTTTGTGAATTTCTTTTTATTTTGCATGTTCACAAATTCAGTTTTTCATTAATCCCCCCTCCACCAAACAACCCCACACCATAATCCCCCCTCTACAAAACTTTACACTTGGCACAATGCAGTCAGGCAAGTACCGTTTTCCTGCCAAACCCAGACTCGTCCATTGGATTGCCAGTCAGAGTTATTTAAGTGTTTTTCCCTTTTTACTTAAATGATTTCTTGACATTTTTTAATAATTTTTTTTATTTTTGTATTGCTCTCTGAGAATTGTATAATGATCATTTTCTCTATGATTCTTTACCATTGTTGCATAACGTTGCCCTCAGGCAACAAAAAAATATTTTGGGGTGGGGGGGTTGGGGGAGGGACATTTTTCAATAAATCAATAAAATGTTCCCAAATGAGCCAGGAAATGATGTGAAATAATTTTTTCATGTGTCATCAAAATTCATGCATAGAGGGTTAAATCATCTAAATCAAAAACATGTATGTTAGTCAAGTCACCTTTATTTTTATAGAGCTTTATACAATAGAAATGCTTTCAAAGCAACTTCACAATAATAAACTGTGAGGGCTAAATAATAAAAAAGTAAGGGCTGGTTCACAGGACGCATGGTCTAGAGATGCGTTTTTTTTAAAAGTTGAACTTATTTAACTTGAGCGCCGTGTTTTTAGTTTTAGTTTTCAGAGTTAATTATGCAAATACATCAAAAATGTTAGACCCTATACCAGAGACGCTACTGAGAGAATCATAGATCCTCTTCTTAATATTATTAATTCATCATTATCATTAGGATACGTACCGAAAACTTACAAGCTGGCTATTATTAAGCCTCTTATAAAAAGAAAAATAGAGAGGCTTAGAAAGCTCTACGTTTCACATTCATGGGACCAAAATTTCAATAGTCAGATTCAGTACCAATACCAGTCAAATTTCACAGTTCTCTGAACCAATTTTGGTACCAGAGCAAAAACTATTGTAATTTATGTTTTACCATTATATTTTTAACTATTTGGGGGGAAAAAACATGAATTTTTAATGTCATTGATAATTTCAAATAAATAATGCATTAAAACTGTAGCCTTCAAATACTGTTCTGGAGTGTGTTTCCTGTACAACGCCGTAACTCGCTGCTCAACTACAATAGTCTACTATATACTAAATCAACTAGCTAGTCACGACTGTTTCCCAAAACCATATAGTCACAAAGTGGTTGAACATAGTTGACTAACGATACTTTTGAGAAATTAATAGAATCTAAAGTGTGCCCAAATGTCGACTTAACTCTTTTGTGCCTGCCTCCATTAGACTCTTGAATGGCAAGGACAAAGGCCTATGATTGTCTCTGGTTTGCACTGATTATCTAATATTATTTATTACTTTTTATTTAATATTTGCTGAGGCGAGCAGCCGAAACCCGAATCTACACATCGAGAGGACGCGCTAGGGCAACAAAAGACTGAACGTAATTTCACGGTTTTCATGGATGAATTATCAACGCACTCTAACTCTTCTTACTAAGGAAAGTTATGCTTCTTACCTTAACCATTTTTTTGCCGTGAAAGCGATAAGAAACAGTGTCGAACGCTGATACAACTTCTCTCCCGCTCTTTCCTGCTTTCAGCTCAGCTGACGCGTGAGCAGTTTCCACCTAGTACTCAACGCAAAGTTTGGGCTACTCGTCTGCTCGGAGTGGTTTAGCTTCGCACTCAAACTTGCTTGAAAAGGAAAGTTGTTTGGCAAATTCCTACCATCAATGTTTGCATAATGACATTGTAAACTCCACAACGACCACGTTGGTTTGTTTGTTTACTCCGCTTTTTGGTCTTCCGCAGTACAAACTCAATCAGCTGTTTCCTGTTTCCGTGGATTACTCTGGGCACATCGCTAAAGACCAACAATGCATGCTATGTACCTCCTGCTTCGCATTGTTCTCCTATTAATGACTTTTAATATTACTACAGTTTATACTGTTCCAATTGACCAAGTCCTTGACGACATAAATGGATTTCATCCTGAACTCTCCTATATTGCACTTATGCATTTTTCGTGCACTGTATTCTACCAGCCAGTCATTAAATATAATTTATTTCCTTTTAATGTATATTTCTGTGTTCCTAGTAAAACTGTCATGGAAATATTTGATGTTTTAATATCAACTGGCCAATCACATAATCATGATTTTCAAAGTTCCAAAGCTGTTAGATTAAAATATCGTCTTTTAATAATTCTACTTCTTTTGATGTCAGGTAACATTAAGCCAAATCCTGGGCCTACACCCCCATGTATTAATTTACCTACCCCATCCGATTTTAAAGAACGAAATGGTCTTGGATTCCTCCACATGAATGTTAGAAGTCTTGTGCCAAAAATGGACCTAGTCAGGGTTTGGGTGTCTACCTCAGACCCTGATGTTTTGGTTTTATCTGAGACTTGGTTGAAGAAATCGGTTTCTGATTCTTCTATTCATATACTGGTTATAATTTATTTCGTAGTGACGTCAAAGTAAGGGCGGTGGTGTTGCCATTTACATTAAAAACAGGTTTAATTGAAGAGTAACTAAATCTGTCTCCCGTCCTAAAATATTTGAGTTTTTGTCTATTGATATTTATTTTTCTTCCACATCACTCCTTACTGTCATTGCCTGCTACAAGCCTCCTTCTGCTGCTAAGGAGGCCTTAAATTCTCTAGCTGATTTATTAGTCGAATTACGGGATCGGGAAATTGTGCTTATGGGAGATCTGAACTTCGACTGGCTCTCTGCTAATTCTGACTGCCTGAAAAATATCTGTAATGAGCTAAATCTTACTCAGCTTGTTTCCTTCCCTACACGTCCGAATATAAAATTTCCAGATAAGTCAACCCTATTAGATCTAATACTCACCAACACTCCTCAGAAATATAAAGGAATAGGGGTATTTTCTAACGACATTAGTGATCATTGCACCGTAGCATGTGTTAGGGACACCAAGCTCCCTAAATCCAAGCCTCGCATCCTCATTAAAAGAAATTTTAAAAGCTTTGTAGAACAAGCCTTTTTACATGAATTAAACATCTGTGATTTCTCTAGAATTAGCCATATACCGGATATCAATGTGGCATGGAACTACTTTCAATCACTTTTTCTCTCGATTACTGATAAACATGCCCCCCTAACATGCTATAGAATTAAAGGGCGTGATAACCCCTGGTTCTCCAATGAACTGTCTTCTCTGATCCATGAGAGAAATGCAGCCTGGGCCTTAGCAAAGACCACAAACCTCCAATCTGAATGGATTAACTTTAGATATCTTAGGAACAAGTGCACTTACCTTGTAAGAAAGTGCAAATCTGACTACTATCTTAAATCAATGTCCTCGAACCTAAATAACCCATCTAAATTTTGGAAGACGATAAAATCTCTGGAATTACCTACCAGTGACTCTGCTCTCCCCAAGCATATAGTTAAAGACACACAACAGATCTCAAACAAGAATGATATTGTTAATGCTTTAATGACCATTTCATTAAGGCAGGTGACTATTTGAACAATTATATCCTGAAGAGGTCTCACATAGACATGTCTCCTCACCCCTCCAACACAATTCACCTGCTTCTCTGGTCAGTGAGGGATTCGATTTTGAACTCATTCCCTCATCTGCAGTGCTTAAGGCTCTTAAGGAAATTGACACTAGGAAATCAGCCGGTCCTGACGGCCTAGATCCTGCTTTACTTAAACTATCTGCACATATCATAGTGGAACCTATTACATACATTTTTAATTTGTCCCTGTCTTCAAATGACTTACCAGATGTTTGGAAATCAGCCCATGTGCTGCCCCTGCTGAAAGGGGGGGACCCCTCCATTCTCGATAATTACCGCCCAATCTCTAAATTGTCTGTACTTGCAAAGGTCCTAGAGTCTTTAGTAAATACCCAACTTAAGGGCTTCCTGCAAAATCATCAGATACTTTGCCCGGAACAGTCAGGCTTTAGGGCCAAGCATAGCACCATTACTGCAGCTACCAAGGTGCTTAATGACATCATCGGTGACCTTGACCATAAGATGAGCTGTGCTGCCCTGTTCATCGACTTGTCAAAGGCCTTTGACACAGTAGATCATTGTATCCTGCTCAAGAGGCTCCGGGGCATTGGCTTGGGCACTAAGGCAGTTGATTGGTTCAGAAACTATCTTGCCAACAGAACACAGACTGTAGTTGTCGATGGGCATAGTTCTGCCCCACTGGGGGTCCGGCGAGGTGTCCCTCAAGGGTCTATCCTTGGTCCGGTCCTATTTACCATTTACATAAACACCATTGCCTCTGTAGCAGATAATGGCAAAATACACCTCTATGCAGACGATACAGTATTATATTGTTCCGCCCCCACTCTAGCTCAAGCTTATCAATCACTACAGCAGTCTTTTAATTTATTACAGACCATCTTCATTGAACTTAGGCTGGTATTAAACGTTGGTAAAACTAAAGTGATGCAGTTCACAAAGTCTCGCACTGTACCCGCATCAACCGCCCTAGCATTTCCACACTAGATGGGAAGTGTGTTGAAATGTTTCATCTTATAAATATCTTGGTCTGTGGATTGATGAAAAGCTAACCTTCAAAGTTCATATTGAAAAATTAGTGAGAAAACTGAGAGTAAAACTCGGCTTTTATTTTAGAAATAAATCCTGTTTTACTCTCCAAGCTAGGAGGAAATTGATCAGTGCCACTTTATTACCAGTCTTGGACTATGGGGATGTTATTTATATGCACGCTGCCTCTACCACGCTGTATATACTTGACACAGTCTACCATGGTGCATTACGGTTCATTACTAATGCCAAGTCACGCACTCATCACTGTCGTCTTTATGAGGCAACTGGCTTTAGCTCTTTAGGTCTGCGTAGATGGTTCCATTGGCACATTTTTATTTTTAAAACTATTAATGGTAATTTACCCAGCTATCTTACTAGTTTGTTGACCAGGAATCATTACCTTTACAATCTCCGCTCCGTTGACATTCTGGCTCTAAATATCCCGCGTGTAACAACTGAATTTGGTAAGACTGCTTTTAGTTATGCTGCTCCTTGGTGTTGGAATTTACTCCAAAAAGTTTTGAAGCTTTCGTTTCTTATCCCTCTTGAACATTTTAAACAATTACTTAAACAATCCAAAATTGAACAATGCACATGTTTTCAATGAGCCTTTTATGTTATTTTACATTGTTTTATATGTACTGTAGATCAGTTTGTTTTTTGTTTTTTTGTCTGTTTTGTGATTCTGTGTAACCTGTGTAATTGTTGCCCCAGGGCTCCCTTGTAAAAGAGATTTGACTATCTCAATGGGACATCACCTGGTAAAATAAAGGATAAATAAAAATAAAAAAATAAAAAATTCAGGCTGTTGTTACAAAGAAGTACACTTCATCATACTTTTAAAAAGAGAAATTATGAAAATAAACTAGGCTAGTTTAAAAGAATATACTTTGGTGCAAACTGAATATAATGTTTCGGACACTTAAATCATGGTGTTTATGCAACCGTTATTTGTGCAATAACAGCGGCCTTTTAGCTTTGCAATATGACGTCCGTCTACATTTCTGCTCCACTGTATGGATTGTTTAGGTGAGATACATGTGATTGATTGATTGATTGATTGATTGATTGATTGATTGATTGATTGATTGATTGATTGATTGATTTGGAAATGCAGCATACACTAAGCCCAAGACAATAAAGTATACTTAAAAGAAAATTTAGTAATAAAATGAAAACCAAATGAACACATTACAGGTAACAGAACAAAAAGGTCAGTGTCACTGTAATATTCCGACACTTTTATTCGACACAGATTAACAAGCAGTCGTGTTTCGGATCATATTTGAGGCACTCTTAAAGGTTCAAGTATACTTCGACCGTCCGCATGCATGATGTAATTTCCGTCATCAGGAGGGTTAACAAATAAGCATACTTTGAAAGCTGTGCAGACACGACGCATCTAGATGTGGAAACTGAAGTATACCCGAGACTTTGGTGATACAGAAGAGCTCAGAACAACTAAACTATCCTGGGTTTAGCAGCGACTGAATTCGAACTGCAGCGCTGCTCATAACCATTGATAAAAGAATAAATGTAAGTAATACTTGCCTTCCCGAGTTTCCAGAACTAAACGCCCCCCGAGACGACAATAACCAGAGGAATTAAAGCATAAAGCCAGTGTAGGTCAGAGGAGCTGAGAGGTGTTGGGCTGGAGGAGGAGTGTGGAGGAACTGGACTGGAGGAAACTGGAGCTTCTGTAAGACACAACAGGAACAGAGACAATTAGAGGATTATAAACTGCAAGTCAAACGACCTTTATCACCTTAAAACATTACTGACCAATCCTACTTCAGCAAATGTTACTATCAGACAAGCTTTTGCTCTTAACTAATCAAAGCCAAATGAGGATCTGTTTGAACAGAATCAAATGCAAATTATCCAAGAAATAGTACAATAGTGCAAGGCAAACAATATTTTTTTCTCCTTTTTTAGGGTAAATTAGGGATGCGCCGATATTTTTTTCAAACCCAATCTGATTCCGATACCCATAAACTGAATATCGTCCGACACAGATCAGACCGTTTTTTTATTGATCATGCTCTAAACAATTTAACCAATCATATTGATAGAGCTTGACATGTTAGTCATGATGATTCTATTTTGATGTGTCTGGCTTTACCCTATAAAGCCTGTTGTATTCTTCTGTTGGGTCAAGGTTCTCTGAGTATTGCTCGAGAACTCCCGGCCGTTTGAATAAACCATCTGAAGGACATTTACTGAAGTCTGTCTCGTTTGTTATTTATGCTGCGCAGCAAAGAAGTTAGGGTAAGAGACTCGGACAGTTGTCGACGGAAGACGCAGAGAGCTAGAGTATAAAAGTTATTAAGTGTCGATTTGTAGACGCTATATAGTCAGGTTTAGAAAAAATCCATTACACTATATACTTTGTGTGTGTGTGTGTGTGTGTGTGTGTGTGTGTGTGTGTGTGTGTGTGTGTGTGTGTGTGTGTGTGTGTGCCGATTTTTTTATTGATCATCATTGTAGAATAGGCTATCTATACTTTGTGTGTGTGTGTGTGTGTGTGTGTGTGTGTGTGTGTGTGTGTGTGTGTGTGTGTGTGTGTGTGGAACTGATGAACAATCTTTTATGTGTTAAATGGAATCCACTAAATATCCACTATTATTATATTTCTCAATAAAAGCACATACTCTACTTGAGCTGTATCAACGATTTGAGACAAATATAATGGAAAATAATGTGAGGTATAAGTTTAGCAAACCTTGACTAAATTAGATTATTTTACAAATTTTCTAAATCCTGTGAAATTACGCACAGTATCAGATTTGGATCGGTTATCCAAGAATACGGATAGTACTAAATATCGTATCGGCGCATCCCTAATTAATGCTGTGGATCAAACAAATGCGACACAACTGAGTCTTTACATCATTAACAACGCCTAAATTGGTATCACTTACAATCTTTTTCAGGATGTTGTGAAGCATTTAACTGTTTCAAGTAAATGTCAATAAGAATTTTTATAAGAAACAATAAGAAAGTTAATAAGACTTATGAGCAAAGTTATGACCATTAATATTGTGTCCTCATAATCTTGATTCTGGTACATTACAGACAAACAGATATATTATAGTAATATACTCACGGTTTACAACAAGCGTAGCAGTCACCTCAAACACCCGATTATCAGTGATGACTTGTGCTGTATAGAGGCCTGAACTGGAGATGTTCACTTTCAGAAGAATCATGGACACATTTCCTCCTTCAACTTGCAGATGATGAGGTGTTTCGATGGGGTCACAGATGGGAAAAGAGGCAGGGGAACAGTACTGTGCAAGCAAAAGTTTTCTCTTGCTCTCTCCTTCAAAAATGATTCTCACTTCATCGACTCTCTCCAGTCCAGTTTTGAAGTGCATGGAAACATTGTGTCCCTCCGTTGCCTCGAACTTGGACCCAGCAACGTGCACAGCGACTGTTTAGAAAGAAAGAAAGAAATTTTTACTACACTTTAGAACAGTTTTCCAAGTTTTTGTCTAATAATTGGTTCCAAACCTGATTATGCATTACTTTTTTTGACATTTTGACATAAAAGGTCGTTTTACTAAATAAATATACTGTATGTTTGAGACCATAAAATGCCTACTTAAGCGACTAGTTTTGTTCTTGCTGATAAATTTTTAGCAAATCAGGATCACTCTTAAGTCCTTCCGCCTCAGGTAGAGTAACTAAAAATAATTTAGCTTCTTTGAGCTCTAGTCTCCTGTCCTACTATTCTTCAGTCCACAATTGTTACAAGGCAATTACAAAGGCTTCTTTAGATAAAGTAAAATAGATTTATTCAAAAAGTTATTTTAAGTGAAGCAATATAGCTCAAGAGACGGCTAAGTCGAAACAACAAGTCCACACGGTGGTTTATCAAAACAAAGTTAATCAAAGAACATGAAAAAGAAAATGGAAACCAAACCACGGTCTGTAAACCCAAATCAGGAAATGGCAGGCAAATGTTGCAATACAGAGTAAACCCCTTAAAAACTGATAAACCCAACATCACATAATGCTCACCACAACACTACCAAATTTCAAAGTGTGTACATCTCCAGATGTATTAAATGTAGACCAACATGCAAGAAGGTTACAGTGGCGGCACTTTAGAAACTAACGTGTGTCTGGAGAAATAATATATTGTAAATGACCAAGAAAAAATCAGAAACTGACGCAGCTGTATACCATTTTATTTTTATTTAAACTTTATTAGACTGTAGATCAAAATAAAATGATGATATTATAGTTTAAATTAAACACTAGTTGTTTTTTTAAGGGAAGAAAAAGAAAGAAAGCTAGTCAAAGAAATATGAACTAAGAATGAATTATAATGCATTTCAACTATGAGCAAATAATATTTATTTTCACTGAAAGGCTTTCAGGAAAGCCGGTTGACAGGTTCAATTCATTGAATTCACAATATGCACACATGCATTCTCAATATGACAGCGTGTCATCTGTGTAACTGTTCTTAAGCAAATGCAGGGTCACCTTAGTAAAAAAAATGCACTGTGAAAACCAGAGTAGCCTATTGATGCTCACTCGCTTTACGTTCCCTTAATAACAGAGATTCTGAAGCATGAAACAAAATCACACGAGACTATTCAGTGCTAATTTAACTCTGACGGGTCGAGAGCGGCACACAACACCGGTAACGGCGGAGCTGATCGGATACCGGGTTTCGGATCCATTCCCTATGATATCCACACAGAACTGCCCACTTACCTGTAGTAGCGATAAAGAGCCAGACTACGGTGAACATCTTTTGCAAAAGAACAACAATTCTAAACATAAGGCTCAAAGTATAGGCTACTTCAGTGTTGACGTTTCGGATCCATTCCCTATGATATCCACACAGAACTGCCCACTTACCTGTAGTAGCGATAAAGAGCCAGACTACGGTGAACATCTTTCGTAAAAGAAAAAAATTCTAAACATAAGGCTCAAAGTATACTTCAGTGTTGACGTTACAGCAACAAAACAACTGTCCGTATTGCTTTTATATGGTTGCAAAACCCACACAACTAAACGGTGTCCTTTCGTTACAGCCAGTAAGAATAAAGCTCCTCATACACATCCTGACGATTCGACTGTCTGTTTTTTTCTGCCAGCGTGAGAGGAAGTGGTTTTGGTGATTTGGTTTGGTCTGTTCAGCAGCAGCAAGTTCGCTTTGTGGTTATGTGACTCCCAAGACCGGTGCACTGTTATCAAACTTATATTAACAGTCTTGTTGTAATCCTCCATAGCAATCCTGCTATGAACTAACCGCAAACTTGCGGTTCTGTGACTTCTGCAGTGTCTTTTATTTCCCTTTCTATTTGTGGCCCTAGAGTTTCTAGAGTCGATGTATTATTTATGCATTTTCTCATTCAATCCCCGTGTATGCGCAAGTCATTTTATTAAACCCGGGGAAATACGGGTTATAATCTCTCGTGGATCTTTTCCTCCGACACTACATAGCCTATTGCTTTTCTCTCTGGGCAACGTCTCACCTTTGCGTTGCAATGGATGTGAATTCAGGAAGGGAATCAGCAATAGATCTAGCAATTGTTTCAGATCAATTAGGAGGAATAATAAATTGAGAAGTAGGCTATCAAAGAAATGTAGGCCTACAGTTAATTCTGATCATTTTCCTATAATAAGTACAATTGTAAATAGGCTAATGAGGAGGGAAAAACAAGGAATGGAAAGTGCAAGTTTGAGAAAGCTGACAAAAAAAGTAATGATGAGTGAGGAAGGAATAAAAACGATCAAGATTAAAGAAGGAAAAGATATTGAAAGGATAAATATATAATTAGTTTCAGTGATAGAGAAATGCTGCAAAAGAATGTGTCCCAAAAAGTAAAGGAGAGAGAGAGGAGAAAATAGTGCTGGAATGAGAAGCATTCAATATTATTCAGAAAAGGAAAATATTTAAAATACTGAAGAAAACACATAAATTATAATATATAAGAAAACACAAGAAGAAATTAGGAAAATTATAAGGGAAGTATAAAGAGAAGGTATTTGAGATCAATTTGTTAAGAAATTGGTACTTCATTTAAGGAAATGTGGAGCATAAATAGATTAAAACGCATAAGAGAGAGAAAGCAGAGAAAGCAGAAATGTTTGAAAAGAGTTTTTTTATTATTAAATAAATAGTTCAGATAACATTGACATTAACACACTGCTCTGTAAATAAACTGTGCTTGTCAATGGAGTAGCAGAGAACAATCAAGAATATCATATATTATGAGGGACTGTTTTACTGCCTAAAATGCAGTAAAGTGTAGGCTAATAGCATTTGTTGTACAGCAATTCTTGTCACCAAATTATCATTAAGTTTTTAATGGTTTAAAAGGAAGGCGTACACATCAGCGAACTCCATGTTTACTTCTACATGACAGCTTCTTCGGTGTTAGTCTACTGTTCTTATGCACATGCGGGTCTTTTTAATAAAAAAAAATGCACCGTGAAAAAACAGGCAGCATCGATGCTCACTCACTATGTTCCCTTAACTCCTTAACAGAGATTCTGAAGCAGGGCCGTTTCTAGGCATAGGCAAACTAGGCGGTCGCCAGTGAAAGCCCCCACCACACCTAGAGATTTATTTTCTCGCCCATGTGAGTGAAAGAAAGATCGGCATTATGGGGCCCAAGCAAGTGGAAGAAAAAAAATCCTTTATTTTTTTACATTTCCGATAACAGAACCTATATTTGCACTAAGTGCCTGTCTTTTTGGAGACGCCAACCACTTGTGTTGAAATGTTGTGTTGAAATATCTCGATCATGGTGATCTGGTAAAAAACAGATTTAATAAAAAATAACAGGAGTTAAATGCTTTTTTGTATTCATGCAGATCTTTTCCCCCCATGTGAGGGAAAAAAAAATCTTTTTTTTTTTTTTTTTTTTACATTTCCGATAACAGAACCTATATTTGCACTAAGTGCCTGTCTTTTTGGAGACGCCAACCACTTGTGTTGAAATATCTCGATCATGGTGATCTGGTGTTTTCTCCAAAATAAAAGCTCAAGGGTTTATTTCTTGCAAGTGAAGAAATTAGGACAAAAGCATTGTAATTTTCCTATACTAGTGTAATGTAAAATATACTTTTGAAATATTTTCATTGAAATACTGTGCATTTATAGGCTATATGGATTTTACGTCATACTTATAAAGTCATAAACACCAGTAATAATGTAGGCTAATGTAACTGAGACTCTATATCATAAATAAAAAGATGTTTGAGCCCTCTTTAATGTCCAGGTACAAGTCAATGTTTTTTCTTTGTTCAATTTGCACAGTTCATGGGATGAAGCTGGTTGAAGCTCTTAAGTTTGAGCTCTCTGTGCACCAGATTGATGCATTTAACCTTAAAATGTAGCTACAATGTTTTCTTGAGGGGGACCATGCCCCCGGACCCCCCCTAGAGAGAGGTCTACCCAACATGTAGTTTCACAAAATCCTATGGGAAAGAACGATCATTTATGAACTTTACTCCAGCATAGTATAGTGCAACAAAGTCCTTTTCAGGGAGTAAAACTGGCTCAATAGGAATCTCGCCTAGGGCGCCAAAAAGGCTAGAAACGGCCCTGTTCTGAAGCATGAAACAAATCACAGGATCCACTCGGTCGAGTGGCACACAACACACCGGTAACATCGGAGCTTGTCAGTACCTACTACAGTCTAATCATTTAGCACTTTTTCGGATCCTTTCCCTATGATGTCCACACAGAACTGCCCATCTACCCGTAGTAGCAGCAGCGATAAAGAGACAGACAGACTACGGTGATCATCTTAGTAAAAAAAATATATATATATATATATATATATATATATATATATATTCAAAACATAAAGCCAAAAGTTCACTTCAGTGTTGAAGCATACGCTAGCGCTCCAAATTGCGTACAGTCCTACTGGGGTGTGTGTTCACTGTACAGAGTCAAGACAACAATGATGCATGTCGGTCTCATAAAAAAGGGTCGGTCTCCTCTTTTTTTGTTTTGCTTTTTGGTTGGCAAATCAGCTTGAGTGTGAAGCCTCGATGAACGAAAGGAATATATATATATACCCTTAACTGTTTCTGTGCTTTCTGAAATATATTCTGAACTGTAATGATATTGATATCCAAATCTCTTAATTTTTCAACTAGCTGATTTATTTCTCTTTTATATCCCTCACAGTGTAAAATCACCGTTCAACTGTTTCTAATTTTCCACAATAAATGCAGAGTCTGTCTCACACTTTCCTATAATATGCAGTGAATAATGATGGTTAGTGTGTCCTATACAGGGCCTGGTCATAACTCTTCTGTTTCCATATGCCCTTCTTTCAATCCCCACTTTAGGTTGAATGCTGAATAGGTGTCTCCCTTTTGACTCTTTATTCCTTTCTTCTTGCCACACACAACTACTGTTTTAATAATACATTTTACTTCTGTTTTACTGTCTCACTCTCAGCCACAGACTGTTAAAAAAAAAAAAAAAAACCTTGTGGAGCTAAAAGGTCCAACCACACCCCTGAAACTAAAAATAATTCTTATTGGTCCGCGCAGCCGCTTCTTCTACACTTCAATGGTTCGCCGCTGGGGGCGATGATCTCTGTCAACCCATGAATCATGTGTCACTGAGAACAAATGAACACGTGTCTGTGGGTTTTTACCTGATCTCTGATCAGTTCTGTACATTTGTAGATGTTTTAATTAGACATTATTATAATTAAAATGAATAATTGTAGTTAATAGCCTAGCCCTAGTCACTTATTGGCCTGTTTAGCTGAGCCATTCATAGAACAAACAAAACAAACCCTGACATTTGATAAAAGAACATATGAAGAGTTCAGATGCAAAAGCCTCTAATACCCCTTTTCCACCAAAAAAGAACTGGTTCGGAACTGGTGCTGGTTCAAAGTTGGTTCAACTTGCGAACCTTCTCAGAACCTGTTTGTTTTTCCACTGACTAGAGAGCCCAGCGAACGGCGTCACTGTGTACGTTGCCATAGGCTACGTCTTAAGGGGGTGTATACCACCTGCAAATCCAATAACATCAGCAATTTTCTGATTTCTGTAAATGAATATAAAACTTGCAGCACAGGGTGAAGTCAGTATACATTAACTACGATATGAGACACATGCAAATTTAATATAAAACTATGTAACGTCGGTTAAACGGCGCTCTATTGCGCGGCAGGATTTTGAACACGGTCCTGAGCCGTTGCTGGGCGCCGCGGACAGACGCCGAAAGGCACCGCCGGTGTGTGTACACTTCTAGAGAATAATGCGTTCGAATTTAAAAGACGCGGCGCGAGGCTGAGCTGAGCTGCGCGTCCGGTGTGCGACCCCCTTTAAGCTTTCCTAGAAACACTTGCGCCAAATTCAAACATAACAATTACAATGGCGGAATACATCGTCTTTCTACAAATGTTTCTCCTTGCTTTGCGATCCTATATTGGGGTCAGAAGAAGACGTTTAGAACACATTTGGGCTGTTCGGACGGAGGTTACGTTCGAGAAGAAGTTCGCCAATAACCCCGCCTCCAGCATGACGTGGTTAAAGAACGGTTCTAGTCCAGCAAAGAGTTGGTGCCGCTTTGGAACCAATTTTCCTGGCCGAGAACCGGTTCTTTGGCTGTCGGAGCACCGGCTCCGAACCGGCACCAGCACTGCCTTGGTGGAAAAGGGGTATAAGTGCCATCTAATATTTTCTTCTAGAATGATCATTTTGATCAAGCTCGTATATTTAAGTTCAAAAATTTCACTTAAATGGCAATGCAAATTACCTATTAATTGTAAAAGTGAAATTACTGAACTTAAACATACAAGCTTGATAAAAATGATCATTCTATAAGAAAATTTCAGATGGCATTTAGAGGCTTTTGCATCTGAACTCTTCATAGGCACTTGATAATCTTATTAGACGATTCGATGATTGCATTTGAAAAGTTTTACTTTCAATAAAAAAATGTTTAAAAAAAAATTGCAATAGATCTGTAAGAGGTGTTTTTATGCATACAAAGTCCATATGCATGTTTGGCCTTGATTTAAATTATTATCTAAATCGTATAAAAGTTATAAAAGAAATGCTCTTTTATATTACTTTAAAACATGGTATTCTATTTGTTAACGCAATGTGTTAACTGTTAAATATGCAGTATGTTAGTCTAACATATGTCTAAGTCATATTATATCTAATTAACAGATTCATACTCTCGGATGTGAATATATTTTACTTACTGTGACAGCGAGGGAGGTTTGCAGAAACAGCTCATCGTTCTGTTCTTGTGAAATGGCAGACTTCCCCGGTTGCTTTTGTGGTTCAGTCTACTTTACTTTAGCACACAGCAGCAGGTTGAGTAAACTCCCTTCTACAATTCTCTAACGCATTGATTTGATTGGCTGCTTGGATGAACTTATTTTCTTGTGCGTGTTTCGTTTTTTAGTCTGTGGTTTGACAGCCGGAAGTTCCCTTTGATGGTGTTATCAAACTTATATTGACAGGCTTTATAGCCTATACTCTTTAGCAATGAACCCAAATCAAACAACTGAACTGAACTTTCACACGCAATTACACTCAAATTCCAGTGTTGTTGTAAGTTGTGGATACTTCGCTTCGTACATTTTTTTTTTAAATCAGATAGTTCAGATTACTTGATAAAGTAGAGTAAGGAAATGAGGGAGTGTCAGCGTTACTGAAGAACAGGCGACAGGAAGTATGGAGCCAGATCAGTCTCATTAATAATTCACGCGAAAAACATGATTCAAACATGCGTAGCCAATTTCACATGCACAAATGAGAAGCACCCAAGGATGTAAGATCGCTGAAGAACTCATATTGAGAAACTGTTCCATGCATATACTCACTGATAAACATTGAACAAGTGTCTATGGGTTTTACCCTTTTACAGTCTATGGTTTTACCTGATCTCTGATCGGGTTTTTATCGGGTAAGACATTTGTATAGTTAAAATGAATAATAGTAGTTAATAGTCTCTTATTGGCCTGTTAAGATGAGCCATCCGTGGAACAAAGCCCTGAAAATGTATAAAAGCACATATTATACAGACACTTGATTTAATCTTATTAGATTATTAGTAATTGCATTTGACATATTTTACTTTCAATAAAGCATTTGATATAGGTTTGTAAAAGGTGTTTTTATGCATGTTTGACCCGAGTGTGTGTTGCATTACACTGTTCTGACCAGCAGGGGTCGCCATCGTGTGGCGTTTCGAACACTTCGAAACAGTGAATAATTTGTGAAGCAATTGATTCAATTGATTCGAATCTTTTTCTTTCTAATTTGAAAAGCGGTTATAAAGAACCCTAAACTGTAACACAAAGAACCATTTCAGAATATAAAGGGTTCTTCAGGACAATATGTTGTCCAATATGTAAATATAACTGTTCCCTACTACCTGTAAAGAAACTTTAAAGAAACATCTTGCACACTGGGTACCTTGAAATTAATTCAAGTGAGGTTTACACTCGAGGTAGAAGTTACGCCAGCTGTAGTTTGGATCTGATTACGACCCCTATACGATCAATCTTCTTGGCCTTGGGATAGGGAAGTGTTCATAATTAATGAATTAATTTATGAACTGTTTGATTGTATGACGGGCAACGGGTGAGGGAGGGAAGTCGGGGAGGATAGTGAATGGAGAAACATGGCTTATTTTTGTTCACTGTGTGCTGTGTAGGCAGGTGTGCTGCTTTTGGTGTAAAACACATTTTGATGTATTGAGCAGTGTTGGGGACGCATTAGCCTACAGGTAACTTGGGTTATGTAATCAAATTACTTTATTCAAGTAGGCTAACTAGCTTTGTCCCGCAAGACGTAATCCGTGTCCCGCATTTCAATTAGGCCTATGTCTGTATTATTTAAGTTTTAATAGCGATAGATTATATTTACACTATGTAAAAACAGCAGTATTTTCTTTGCAATAGGGTAAGTTTAAACAGTAGTTTGATACTATTAATAGGCCTACATATAAATAGTGGCAGATACTATTTGCACCTCAGTGTTGTTATACATGAAATGCAATAATAGGCTAGAGTGTAAATTATTATTAAAATTAATAAATGAAAGCCACCTATTAGGACCCTAACCGATAAACACTTTATTATTAAACACACGTTAGACACTTTATTTCCACTTTTCGCATATTTTCTTGATTTTTATTGAAAATAAATGGCTTTTCGCGCTGATATGTGATGGGAAAGGGAGTAGAGCAAGTTTGTCAAAAGGCGGATTTGAACTCATGATCGATTTACATTAAACTCGCCAAAAAGCGCTTTACCGCAACACTATCGATGTCATTTTCGGTCTTCCAAAGTTTTGACTATCCCAACCAGACGTCAGTGTGTGTAGACGGGCTATTCGCACTTAATGTAAATAATAATAATAATAATAATAATACAATAGGCTACCACAATAATAGACTATAATATTAAAAAAGCGATCGGCGTTTAAATTTGCGAGCGGGGAAAATACCAAACCAACGCGTTAGTATAATAGTAGTAACGTTAGTATAGCCTAGTATAATAAGTGTAGGCTATTTCTCACACACATGTCCCGTACTTATCAGCAAGCAGGAGCTCACCCTGAGATAGACTGTAGATTTAATCTGCGGATACTCGTAACCTAAAGAAACGGTAGGCCTACTGTCAGTTTATTCCTCATTATTCTAAAACAGTGGTTCTGATTTGCAGCTCTGGTTGTTGCTGGGTCGAAGTTCGAGGCGATCGATGGACAGAATGTTACAATATCCTTCGACATCGATGAAGTGGAGAAAGCAGATGAAGTGAAGATTTCTTTTAAAGAAGACAAGAAGGAATATGCTGAACTTATTGCGCAGAAGCCTTGGGTCTATGATGATCCTCCCAGACCTGGAGTTACACTGATAGTTGGAAAAGGATGTTTCTCTGTAATCATTCAGAATGTGGACATCTCCAGATCAGGACTCTATAAAGCAGAAGCCTACACTGGAGAGAAAGTGTTTGAGGTGACTGCCACGCTTGTGGTCAACAGTGAGTATATTACTATAATATCTGTTAGCCTGTAATGTGCAGAATCAGGTTTATGTGATGGTCAGGATAAGAGTCATTTGATTTGCAGTTTATAACCAGCTAACAGTTTCTGTTCCTCTTACAGAAGCTCCAGTTTCCTCCAGTCCAGCTCCTCCACACTCCTCCTCCAGCCCAACACCTCTCAGCTCCTCTGACCTACACTGGATAGTTATAGTTATAGTTATAGTTATAGTTATTCCTCTAGTTATCGTCGTCTCGGGGGGCGTTTACTCTGGAAACTCAGGAGGGAAAGTATTACTTACATTTATTATTTACTTATGAGCAGCGCTGCAGTTCTAATAATCTGAGTCTGTATTCATTATCTGAATTGCTAAGGTTTTTGTTATTTAATTTTTTAAAAACTTGATTAGAGACGTGATTTCGTCTCCCACGAAAAAAACTCCCCTCAATTACAAAAGTTTTGACAACTCAATGAATAAGACCTTAAATGTTCTAATTTATATATACAAAGTCGATTTTTCTAGATATCCTCGGTCAGAACTGAGCATTTCTGATCAGATCACGTGACACAGATCTTAATAACAGTTTAAACAGGTCAAAGGCTGAGTCCCAATTCGCCTACTTATACTACGACCTAAAAGTATGTACTTTTTTTGTGATGAAAAAGTACATACTTTTGAGTGTGTAGCAAAAGA
>FLSR01000627.1:64037-77019 GCA_900092035.1 Leuciscus waleckii
GCGCCTGTTTGTGTGTGTGTGTGTGTGTGTGTGTGTGTGTGTGTGTGTGTGTGTGTGCGTGTGAGTGTGTATGTGTGTGTGTGTTGGTGAGTTCAGCAACACTGGATTATACAATAAAGTAAACAATTTACATCACTGTTATATTGAATATGAATAATTATATTTGTTAATGATATTAAAATAGTTTTGAGAGACATGCTGAGACGAACTGAACTGAATGCCCCATAATTAACTCATTTTCCAGTGTGTCCTTTTGTCTTTTATTTATGATTTTCTGTTTTACTGTTTTAATGTCGGCCTATTTTATTAAAAGTCTGAACATAAAACAAAAATGTATGAATAGAAGGGAATCATGTGTTGCAGAAGTCATCTAGTCTAGTCCACAAGTTAGTAATCTATGGTTTAAGGATGGTTAATGTTTTTAAGTCAGTTGCGTCAGATTGGTCTAATTTAAATCTAATAAATAATACTGAGCATCACTGTCAATCCTCAGTTCTTATGGCTGTTTGTGTGACTGATCAAATTCCATTGAGTTTCATCTCAAATACACATTGTTAATAACTTTATTTAAATCATTTTATAACTTAATGTTATATAATTAATAAAGGTTCTCTATTGGCATTGATGAAGAACATTTATATGGACTCTTTCAAAAGGTTCTTTAGATTATTAGTCTTTTAAGAACTGTTCACTGAAAGGCTGTTTAGATAACAAAAAATAGCACACACACACACACACACAAAACGAATTTGTAGTGTTGACTTTTACAATTAGCCTTGTAATAGAAATATATGGCCGTGAGGGAGTTTTAATGCGTTCCGTTAAACGCCTCTGTCAGATCCATCAGGGAAACGCTGGGAAAACGGGTCCAGGATTTATCGACGGAAAATAGCGTGGAGAAAATGAAACCCGTTTATTTTTTAGCATCCCTAAATCCTGTAGCGATTAATCTGCCCAATTTGATTACGAACTGCGCAAATTAAAACAATAAAGAGCTGTCTAATGAGGAATTAATTATGGGGCGCGCGGGGTTCGAGGGGCGGCAAAGAAAGCCCGCGAAACGGCGTCGCGCGAGACAAACTGCCGCGCGCTCAATGTGCGCGGGACTGATAGCGGCGCGCGCCCTGATCGTAAAGATGAGGCGAAATCAATCGCGCTTTAACGGCCTCATTAAACGCGGGAAACCAAACGTGGGAAACGCCTCGCGCGGATTTATCGCTGTAATAGCGTCGCTGAACTCCCGAGGGAACCTGTGATTTAACCTCCGGGATTAAAAACCTCACAGGTCAGGACACAAGGAAAGGGAAAGTCAGTGCTGAGTAAAAACTCAGGAAAGAAGCCCCAAACACAGGTCCGACTTTGTAATAATAGATCTAACAATAATCATAATAATTCTTGCACAGTGAGTGACGCGCTGGACGCGTGTGAGTTTATACAGGTGTTCAGTTTCGCCCGAACTATTTAGATTTGACTCAGATCACACGCGTTTTTGTTCAGATGTAAAGATTTGAAAGCATTGCAAAACATCAGGTTTACAAAGGACAGGGAAAAATACTTTCTTTGGCTACCAAAGAAATAAATTCAAATGCAATTCGGTTATCAAAAAAAATCTATATTAAAACAGCTGTTCAGAAGGAAAAAAAAGATTTCCTTGAGTGAGATTAGTTAATACTTTATAATGGTAATTAATAAATACCGAGCAACTAATATAGATCTGATTTATGTATTTAGCCTACTAGTTTATTTGTTTTGTTGCTGTTGCTTATGGTTTTTGGGCTAAACATATTCAAATGAATCATATCCTAATAAATGTCACCTTTAGCGCTTCGTTGTTTTGATCGTTATTTCCCTGTTTATCCCTGAAGCCTTTATATAAAGCTCTGTAGAATAAAGCTGATTGATTTCATTTTCAAAGCAGTATAGCATATAAATAATAATAACTCGTTCACCAGTAAATACGATTATTATCCCCATGGAAAGAAATGTGAACAGTAAAACAATATATAGAAAGCATATTCAAACCAATACAGTTATTCAATAGTTTAAGTAATATTAGTCTTGTTCAGAAAGCGGACTAATTCGTTTTATTTCTCTAATGCACATGCAGTGGATTGAATATTTTATGGTGTCAGAAATCGCAGCGTTTTTACCAAATGATCTCAGTGTTTGATTTGTTAGCTTGTTTTCCGCGTATTAGGCATTTCATTAAGTTTTATGAAGCTCTCGATCACATATCAAACATTATTCCGCTCAGTGAGGTGAGGTTAATGCTGTTAGCCAGTTCTGTGTGTAAAACTGCTGCTAATTAAAGTTCATCTGCAGGTAATTCAGACAGGAGCTGTGTGTGTGTGTGTGTGTGTGGAAGATCAGTTTCTCGAGAATGTTTGTCCATCGCTGAATTCAATTGATTTCCATTTTTTCCATTTTTTATTTTGACAAATAAAGCCTGTACAAAATGTTTTTGCTCCAGTTAATTAGAAATGAAATAAACAAAAAGTAGCAGCGCATCAAAAACACACTGATAAAAATGATGTGTTGGATTTATTCAAAATAAAGTCTTCATGCACCATTTATGCAGGATGATTTTTAATTCAATTTCCTTCTAAAATTACAAGAAAACCTATTTGTTTCACTCAACATTTTTTACTTAAAATATGCAACACCAACAGAATACATATTTTTCTAGCCTTCATAAAGAATGTTAAGTGAACTCATATATGTATATGTGAATGTATAAAAATATATAGCTAATATAAACCCATTCGTGCAAAGGTACTTAATGACTAGACATCACATCACTGGGGGGAAATATACTTACAAGATTTACATACTTGAAGCTCTACGTAAAATTTAAAATACATATATTTATGAGGGAATGATTCAGTGACTCACTTGTTTCGACCCTGAATGAACCGAATCAGCTGAATGACTCGACTCGAGTGACTCACTCGCAGAAAGAGTCGCGTTAGTGTGATCGGATCGGTAGAGTTCAGAGATTCGGGAAACGGTGTTTAACAAGATTGTGATTCGATCACTATAAACACATACTGGTCATCAAAAACGCTTGTGAACACATCGAATCTGTAAATGCTATCCGTCCCGAATCATCAGTGAAGCTAGGCTTCTAAAATTGTTATAAACCCAGAAAAGAAGGAAAAGTTTGAAACTCACTCAAGAACGCCACACACTCTTCCGCTCACACGCTCCCCACAGACACTCCGCACATGCGCACGAGAGAGAGAGAGAGAGAGAGAGAGACTGACAGTGAACTGACACACAGTTGTTAGAGAGAAAGCTTCACTATGGCGTTTAGGAGCTTAAATAACCGCAAGGCTTTGAGTTTAGCGGCACTTTCCGCCTGATTGCGCTGAAATAGGAGACATTATCAGTAATGATTCAGTCTTTCATCTTCAGCGAGAGCATCATAATGTCGCGATCACCGCTTCATTCTCTGTGATGATGATGATGATGTGTGTGTGTGTGTGTGTGTGTGTGTGTGTGTGTGTGTGTGTGTGTGTGTGTGTGTGTAGGCCTTCACTAACACACAGAGAGCTTCATCTGAACGACACGAATCAAAGCACAACTTTCGCACCACATGAGTTTTAACCCGCTTAATGGGACACACATGTTTCCCAGTGACAGAGATCTGATCACTCGCTTTTCGCTTTTCTCCGAGGCTAAACGTTTCCCTCGGACCGTCTTTTGATATCCACGGAACCTTTCAAGTCTTTTAAGTCAGATTTGACAGACTCTGCATGAAAAGGGTTAAGACAACTCTCGCAGAGACACGACAAAGGCTCTTTGTGCCTCCAGACTCCGAATCAAAGCTGGAGTTTGTGAAGTTAAACAAAGCTCTGATAGGACTTACAGTCTCTTTGTATCGCAGTTCAGCCCTCATTTGTTGCCCTGAGATTTCAATAAAAACTATGGTAATCGCCTTCTCCACGCACATCATTGCCCCTAAAGCTCATGCTAATTGTGTTTCCCTACACAAACACAACACGAACAATCAATGCCAGTTATTTACTACTCAGCTGCACCTCGGAGA
The DNA here is from genome assembly GCA_900092035.1 of Leuciscus waleckii. NCBI lineage: Eukaryota > Metazoa > Chordata > Actinopteri > Cypriniformes > Leuciscidae > Leuciscus > Leuciscus waleckii. The sequence goes on from FLSR01000627.1 coordinate 68,086, forward strand.
CCCGTCTCGAAACGGGCGGCGGGAGGGTAATGTGTTTCGTGTGTGTAAGTGTGTGTTTATGTTGCTCTTTTTCTCTTTTTTTTTTTTTACCGCGGAAGGATCAAACATTCCCGCAGCGCGTGAGAGCGCGAGACTTCAAAGCGCGCGACACTCATTTCATCTAATGGGCTCTAAGTGTCTCCAAGCCTAATTACAGATTTATTCGGTTTAACAGCCGGATGTGAAATTAAGGAAATGCTAAATTACCGTTTGCAATTTAGCCGTTTGTTATTATCAGTTACAAGCAATTGCAGTTTAAGAGGAGAACGGGTTTGTGCAAAGAATGTAGACCCTGGAATATTGAATCAGTTTATAATATCTCACACTATATATTCGCATTATTTGTGTAGTATAGCCTATGATCGTGTTCTCTGAGCAGCTCTATTCCACCAGCTACACTCAGAGCCAGTGAATGTCTTAAGAAACATGTTCGTGCGGAATGATCGGCTCTTCGTGAGGTTAAAGTTCTGGCTTTGATCCGCCGCTGCTGGCGCCAAAACACAACATCACCGTCCGAGACTAATAATTAGCCCAGTAAAACACTAATCACCCCTGATCGAGTGTGTTCAGTTACTGGAGCTGTGGCCTATGTGTAGAGTCATCTAATGCGTGGTACGAATAATATGCGTTCATTCTTTGCACTCTTCAAGGAACTCTAATACAAAAATAGACGACACTGATTTATTTTAAAGAAAATAATGGGTTTTAAAACCGGGAATCTTTTACAAAAAGGGGAAAAAACAGGCTAATCACAAAAAAGTCGAAGAAAAAAATGTGGGCCTAATAATAGGCTAGTCACAAACAATAATTTTCGTTGCTGCCGTTATGTATTGTTATTTGTTATTTGCTATTTTAAAGGTAGGCCTAGCCTATATGTTACAAAACCATCGCTTATTTTGCTGTGTCCAGAACGCAACACGTCACCACGCTCCGAGATAAACACAGCAGCCGAACTTCAGGAACTTAAGCCCCGCCCCTCTGCTATGATTGGCTCCTCGCGTGTTATTAGTGTACAGTCCTTCATAGCGGAGTCGAACACCAGCATGTTCTAAGCATCACATCTGGTTGTTAACACTAACCGTGCACTTCACATCGGTGTGTGTGTGTGAGTGAGTGTGTGTGCACGGCCCCGGTTACCAGCATGACCTCTGGGTGTACGGAAGATCATTCCCGTGTGATTCCGGGAGTTCCCGGAGAGATGCAGGAGCCGAAGATCCTCCCGTTCAGTGTCGAGGCTCTGATGGCAGACCGGAGGCCGAACGGTTGTAACACCGGGACTTCAGCGCGTTCTCTCGGAACGGAGGCCGATCCAGACCGGGCCGGTGCTCGTGTCACATTTTCTGTTGACGTTCTGAAAGTTCCGGTAAAGGCGGAGAGCCCGGAGCTCGCGTGGACACAGCCGGACAGTTTCTCTCCCCGTGAGTTACAGTCACGAGCCTGTGATATTAATAAACACATATGAGCTGAGATTCAGATCTGAGTCTGTAATGTAGCCTACACTTGATTTGCATGATTTACCACTCTTAAAAACAAAAGGGTATTTACAATACACTTTAAAACAAGGTTCATTAGTCAACATGAGTTCATGTATTAACTAACATAACTAACAATGCAATACATTTGTTACTGTATTTGTTCATATTTGTTAATGTTAGTTAATATAAATAAAGCTGTTCATGTTAGTTCACAGTGCATTAACTAATTTTAACAAGATTTTAATAAAGTATTAGTTAATTATGAAATTAACATTAACAAAGATTCATAAATGCTGGATAAGTGCAGTTCATTATTATTAGCTCATGCTAACTAATGTTAACTAATGAACCTTACTGTAAAGTGTTACCAATCAAAGTTATTTATTGGCATTTATAGTTCCGTGTCTTGAAATTATTAAAATGTTCTTCACAATAAGGAAAAAATTTTTTTAACTGTTCACTGAAGGTTCTTTGGGGAACAAAAAAATTGTTCTTTTAAAACACATTTTTAAAGACTTTAATATTTGAAAGAAAAACGTTATTTAAGTCTCATTAGAAGAACATTGCCGTGCGGGAGACCCGACTCTCTCTCTCTCACACTCTCTCTCTCTCTCTCTCATACTCTCTCGCTCTCTCACTCTCTCGTGACTGTCTGATTGACTGATCTTCGCTGTCTGACCTCTTCTTATTGCCGTATAGGCTATCTCAATAAATGCTATCAATGACTCTTGCACTCTATTAACGCTGGGTTGTTTTAACCCAATTCTAGGTCAAATATGGACAAACTCAAACATTGGGTTAAAAGTGTAATAAAAAAATGTAACCCAATGGCTGGGTTTGTCCATATTTGACCCAAAATGTAGTAACCCAATGGCTCGGTTTGTCCATATTTAACTCACATTTGTGTTAAAACAACCCAGCATTTTTAGAGTGTGTGTAGCCCTCAACATTAGTAGGCCTACTGTGTGATGTGAGTTAATAACTCTGTGTGTGTGTTGTGTGTGTGTTGTGTTCAGGGCGTCTCAGTCCTCCCGCGTGTCCGCTACGGAAACACAAGACGAACCGGAAGCCGCGGACCCCGTTCAGCACGGCCCAACTCCTGGCGCTCGAGCGCCGGTTCCGGCAGAAACAGTACCTGTCCATCGCGGAACGGGCCGAGTTCTCCAGCTCGCTCAGCCTCACGGAGACCAGGCAAGATCTGGTTCCAGAACCGGCGAGCCAAAGCCAAGCGGCTCCAGGAGGCCGAGCTCGAGAAACTGAAGATGGCCAGTAAACCGATGCTTCCTCCAGCCTTCGGGATCTCGTTCCCACACGTTCCCGGTTCATATTCAGGATCACACGATTTTCACAGACACTCCCTGAGCTTGAGTCCGGTGGGACTGTACACACACATGGGATACAGCATGTACCATTTAGCCTAAAAGACGAGAAATAGCACTCTTCGGCAGGTCGGTTCCGATAACAGTGGACATGGTTATTACAATAATCGCATTTCATACGGGCTGGAGAGTTATGAACACGGGCTCGAGAGTTATGAATGGGATTGAGAGTTATGAACACGGGCTGGAGAGTTATGAACACGGGCTCGAGAGTTATGAACACGGTAGGTCGAGGGAAAACTGTGTTTCACGGGTCGCGTTTATAGTTGAACGGCGTATTTCAAACTCGCGTGAACGTTTTAAACGAGCGTTTAAGATAAACAACACCGACTGTTGTTTTAATGACTCCCTTCGACAGGGATATCTGAACTGTAAAATATTGTACATTTGGACAAAAATACCATTTATATGATGAATATATTTGTTAAATAAATTAATGAAAAATGGCGTATTCTGTTTCATTCGTTGTCTTGTTTGTTCTATAGACTGTGAGCGAGTTTTTTAAAACATGTTTCAAAATGAAAACGAAATATTTACGAATTTGATGAGGATTGAATTCAGTCCAGAAGTGTTTGGTATTAAATCTTAAACTCAAATATCTTCATGTGGTTTCAATGAAAACACTCGAATAATTAAATTACAACCCTTTCAAAATGATAATGCTAAGAAAAAGAAAAAGTAAATACATAAGAAACATAAATTCAGGCAGATTAGTGACATTTAAAGCCACTCAATAGTTCCACAGTATTCATTTGTTGACTCAGATTAGCATCAGTTGTTTTGCTCAGTCGCACACGGTAACGGTGAAGATCTCTACAGAAACACATCTTGTTAACGTAACCTCATAAAGGTCTGAGTTTATTAACCTGTCATCGATCATCTGAGGAGTATTTCCACAGCTGGAGGTTATTGCTCTGATGTTCATGGCGCCAGAACCAGTTAAATTAAAGACTGGACTCAGACTTAAAATTACCTGAAAGATTTCCCTGAATCCTCGACGGGATGAAGTTACAGCTCGAGAACATGTCGAGATCGAGCTCTTCATTTCCAACAGATCTTGTTGAATTTTAAATACTAGCCTAAATAATGTTTTTTTTTTTTTTTTTGCTCTCTTTAAATCATTCCCGCGGTGAGAAACATTCAAATGAGCATGAGATTTTCAATGAGAAAACTGATGAATTTCTGAGGGAAGAATGGCCTCTTTAATGTCTCTGTCACAGGTCTGGGATCAGAACATCGCGCGGCTCTCGGTCATTAATAAAAGCGTTAATGACAATGAGAATCACACGGGTGAGCGCGCGCTGACCTCATCACAATACATCTGAGGGAGATCGTCATATCCTCTCTCTCTCTCTCTCTCTCTCTCTCTCTCTCTCTCTCTCTCTCTCTCTCTCTCTCTCTCTCTCTCCCCCCGGGCTCACAGGGGAACAAAAGTCACTTGTTTTTATCATCTAAATATCACAACGGGAGTTTTGGAGGAGAACCGGCTCTTGATTTCTCTGGCGCCGCTGTCAGTCTCAGTTTAGAGACTCGTGGAAGTTATTCAGATTTATGGACATTACAGATGTTTTATTCTGACAACATTCTACGCAGAAACTCTTGCAATCCTGTACATATGTAAACCTATACGTTTAATATAATCAAAAAAAAATTTAAAGAACCTAAACTAGAGTTAAACAGTAAAATTAATACATTTGTAAATCAAAACTATCAATTATTTGTCAGGATTACGCAGTCATCAGCAGAACGACGTTGTTGGTATTAATGACTTTATTTCGAACGAAATTGAACATAAACTTTCCATAACCGTCGGTCCAATCTTTGAAGAGTAGCATTATTACAGCATTACGTATTACGTATTAGCATATTTGTTGCTCTTTCCTGTTTAGAGGAGGTTTGAGGATTGAGATTTTATATTCAACGCTCCGGATATTGTTTTGCCCTAAAAACTTCCATGATATTTCACAACTTCATCTTCTATTGGTGAAGTCAAGTCAGCTTTATTTCGATAGCGCTTCTACAACACAGAGTTTCAGCTTTACACAGATAACAGGAGAATAATGCTGAAGTCAGTTCAGTGATGCTTCATTTCTGTTATTAATCGGTGGATATTATTAAAATAAACCTCTTTCTGTGTTTGCCCTGCTAACTCTAGACGGCACTTCTGAAAACGGTTCTTAAACACAATCTGTATTTATAAAAAACAATATTATGAATATTCGAAGACCTGCCCAATATTACACGGTTTGGTTGGAATATATTACGTCAACTAATTGCGCAGATTGTAAAATTGTAAAAACACCCAGTGTAATAACAGCAATAAAGCCTGATGAGTGTGTGTCTACAGCGCCACCTGGCGGTTCATGAGAGTTATACTTCAGCATTAACTCAACTTTACTGAGATCATTTAATGATCATCACACGCGTTTCTCTGTTTAAACATTGTTTATTAACAGGCCTGTGTTTCAGGTATTTATTTTACACAACCGAGACCTCGAATACAACAATAATCTACTGTATAATAAATCAGCGTAATTTCGATAAATATAGGCCTGTATATGAACAACACATACGGACTAACCCAACAACAATACAGTCATTATAAACAGCAAGACAATAAGATTAGCCATTCTCTTTATAACCATATTCATGATAATGGAACTAATAATATTCGGGTGTCGCACAACATCTCAAACTATAAAGGCTTATCATATTTCTAAAAGTAATTACTAATAATTTATAAGTAATACAATATGTGTTACTGCAATATAGGCCTATGTTTCTTTTCCTGGAAATTGAATTTGATATTTGACTCTTTCGCGGCAATTAAATGTCAGGATTTTTGCACCAATTGCAGCAAATGACCATAACACATAAACGAGAATACAACAATAGGCTATGAATCCACAAAGAAAGAAAGAAAGAAAGAAAGAAAGAAAGAAAGACAATCAATTGTGTCATTTCGTAATCAAAAAGGCAACCAAAACAAAAAAAGAATATGATCACTGCAGGGGCTGAGACCACAGAGAAGCAGGCTAGCTATAGCTGCATATGGCAATCAAACACACTTTGAAGAATCACTCCACTACAAAATAGTGATAAAAAGTCACACCACACTTATAACCCCTACTTAGGGTGAAGGCCTGCAGCTAAAACCACCAGCCTGCCTCCAGGAAAACCCAGCTCCTGCAGAATACAGAAAAGAAATAAATATAGAAATGATTAGAAATAAACCAAATCACAATGAGACAAATAATGAAAACAAAAATCAAGTTATAAGATAAATGGTCATCTATAATACCCCCGAACGCTCGTAAACACTTATACTTACAGCAAATACACCATTACTGGCTCGTTTTAAAACTCTTCTAGCTCACAGAGAGAGAGAGAGAGAGAGAGAGAGAGAGAGAGAGAGAGAGAGAGAGAGAGAGAGTTACTCCTGCCTGTGTTTATGCGCTGCTCGTTAGGGTTAGGTTAACCCTACACAGAATAACAGTTATGATTATTAAATCCTGATGTTTAGGGTTATTTGGCGGAATCAGCGCTATATAGATCGCACTTTTGCTATTGAGTTTGATTAAAGATTAACTCTATAATATTTCTGTAAAGTTGCTTTCACTGTGAGATTAAAGCTCGTCCACAGCAAGAACGATAACACCTTCTTATTAACTTGTTCTTATTAATAACGATAACTTCTGTTCATCATTGGACGATATCGTTGTTATTATAAGCAGTTTGGATCATTTGACTTTCAAAGTTTTATTTAAATTTTATTTATTTTTTGTATCTTACATCAACGGAAAATCTAATTATCTCAAATTAATTCCAACCATATCGTGTGTCAAAGACTCAGAGTTATAGAGTTAGAACGATTCTGAAAACTTTTAGATCGTTCATAAATTTCACGCCAATCCCATTGATATCATTCTGAGCCATTAATTAACAGCGAGAGTGAAAGGAAAAATCATTAAATGTAATTAATGAATGTGCGTGTGTGTGATCACAGAAGCTTTATTCCTGTGAAGTGACGTCACCCAGTTAACTAGCTGACGACATTCTGCACAGTGTTTCGCCTTGAGCTTCCAGAAACGCGAACTGAGAACACAGTTGATGTCTGATGAATGAACAGTGTTTTGATGAACTGGTATGAACACGGAAGCCCTGAGGTGAACAGGCAGTGCCGCTTCCATCCGCCAGAGGGCGCCGTTACACGAGGGTTTCTCCACACATTCCTCTTCATTATTTACATCCGGGGCCTTTAGAGACACTTTATAACACGCGCATCCTTTCTCACTCATCTTTCAGTGTTTCCACCATATGCTGCATTAAGCGTGTCAGTGCTGTGTGTGTGTGTGTGTGTGTGTGTGTGTGTGTGTGTGTCTGTCTGTCTGTCTGTCTGTCTGTCTGTCTGTCTGTCTGTCTGTCTGTCTGTACACTCCTACTCTACGACTGGACACTACAGGGAGATCAGTCTTTATCATATTGTGCCAGAATGAGGATCTTGAGGGAGAGCAGAACAAACTCCAGGACTGATCATTACGTCCAAACGCACACTCATTACCCTCTCCCTTCCTGCTGATGCTCTTATATGACACTGATATAGACACACATCCACCACTCCACTCAATCTCCCAGTAACAGCGACTCACACTCTCTCTACACAACACCTGAGGATACACATCAAATCTGTCTGGATGATCAGGATACGGCTGAAGCTCTGGGTGAGTGCCAGTAATCACTCTGTTCTCCTCAGACAGACGGAGGAATCCATTCACTGTGTTCGGATCCAGAGTGAACGGATGGGAATCTGATGGAGATAAAACACATCACAATCAGGAGTTATGAATCTGATCTTTTAATGTAGCTGAACTCTTCATGTTCAATATATCAGCAGTGTCTCAGTGCAGTTTAATCATCATTCACATGATCAGCTCTAAAACTCTTCTGTCATGTTTTCTCTCAGCTTCTACAGGAAGAACATGAACACACTCAGTGAGTTTCTCTGCTTGTGTTCTGACTTACATTGAAGGAAGTCGCTCCTGGTCCTGGGAACATCTGTGGAAATCAACAGACATGAAGAGTGTGATTATCAAGTCAAGAGAAAGTGATCCTGCATCCATTGCTAACACATGCAGAAATCCTCCAACACAGAAGATATTTAGAGATGTCTCTGCTGTTTACAGAGCCCAGATCCTGCCCAAGCCCAAATTTTATAGACTAAAACGTGATGCACGTATCAATTCTCCTCCCCCTTCACATCGTCACAATCATTTTAATTTATACTTCACCTTTGCAGTTTATATAAACCACACATTTCAAATATTTCAACAGGGCATCTTGCTTTATTATTATTTATTATGAATTCCTTAAATAAACAAACTTCAACAACGTAAGGGCAGATACTTTGAGCGCTGCTGATCTTGTTATGTAGTGACGCTCGAGTGATCAACTATTCCAATGTATAAAAAAGCTTTCCTTCGATTCCTCAGTCCTCCTTTTCTTCTTGCAGCCTTCCCTCGCATGCCTTCCCTTCCCCTACAGGGGTGGAGGTGAGACACAAGGAAAGGAAACGAGGATGCACAAATAAGAATTAAGAAGCACCCGTGGATGTGAGCTGTAATTCAAGGTATTTATCTGTGGTTTGGCTTTTGAGGAGAAATAGTTCTTTTCTTTGTTACTCAATTAGAACATAAGGCTTAAATGTGTAACAAAGAAAATGATTAATTCTCCTCAAAAGCCAAACCACAAATGAAAACCTTGAGCTACAGCTCACATCCATGGCTGCGTTCCAGTACACTTTTAGACACGCAATTGCGAACTTCCCTAAGCAGTTCCCCTCGGGGGAATCTCTGAAGTGCATTCCTTGACGAGGGAAGTTTATGGACAGACCCTCAATTTTGACAGAGGGAGCGAGTCTACTTCATATGTACACTTCAGGCACCTATATGTCCCACAATCTGGCGCGGATTAATGCACAGGCTTACATAGGCTGCAGCCTAGGGGCCCCACGTGTTCAGGGGGCCTCGGATTGGCCAGACACA
>FLSR01000627.1:80013-90972 GCA_900092035.1 Leuciscus waleckii
AACGTGATTCATATTTAAACAGTCTTTTTGCGTGTACAGACACTTGCGATTAGAACAAAGCATAGAACTGACCTATTCCTCATCTGGATCTGTTGAGTCTCGAAATGAAACTTCCAGCACTTCTGAGGTAAATTTTCCAGGATTATTATCAAGATAGTATTATTCCTCACAGTGTCGTAAAGTACATGAGTCTGAAAGTGAACTCGCTGTGTGTGTTATCCAGCTGATGTGGGCGTTTCACAGGATTGCAGGATCGTCTCACATTTGCGTTTGAATAGCGCGCGCTCTCCGTGGGCGGAGTCAAATTAAAACATAATGAGCTGAGATGAGAACGACTGACATCTCTCTCTTTTCATACATAGTACATGAACTGAGAATATTTGTTTTTTATAAAAATTACTTCATTTAAAAGAAGAGAATTCAAGCTTCATGCCTGTCTGTATGCCTGTTTGACTGAGTATTCGCTGAGTTACAGTTCATTTTCGGACGCGTTTCAGAATGGACTGCACTGACAGAGAGGAGGCAGAACTTGCATCATGTTTTTTTTCTTTATTTGGCGAAAAGCACAACACTTTGTTTTTATTATGAGTATAGAATAAATAAAAAATACACACTTAACAGGATCGATTGATGTATAACACAAGCATATAAGATACAAATTAATATTAGTATTTTGATTCTTTTTTGCACTGATAAGGAAAAAAACGAGGGGTTAATCATGGTCAGTCAATATGCGCAGCTCAACCCCGGCTCAGAACTACCTTCATGCATTAAGAGTACCTTGGCCTCACATGCAGGGCAGAGGCGGCCTGCCAGCGGCACTGCCAGCCCACCGTGAGACAGGAGAAAACTTTTTATGCAGATATTGGCACTTTTGGCATTTCATATATTGGCACCAATATAGCTCCATGCCTGTTAGGGAAAGCATGCCTGTTAACTCTGAATCTGATTCAGCATGAGCACACAGCATAACAGTGGGAAGCTCAGCATCATCCTCATTTCCAGAGCATAACAGCCCTCTCTCCAATGCAGCGATTGACATCTGATCCTCAGCTTGAGCCCTGAATGAAACGCTAGGTTCCCCATAAGATAAGGTGACCAGACATCCCCATTTTCCACAGTAGTCTCGGTTTTTGGTGTTCTGTTGCCGACTGTCCCCAGAAATGTACCCGTTTTACAGCTCTTTCAAAACAAACCTAAATACATTGCAAAAAAGCCCGACCAACATACAGCAGCCTGCTGGTTATAGGACCAATCATGTAGTGATTATTTTCACCAACAGATGGCACTGCAAGCTATGCTACGCTGTGCTGCGCTGCGCTTTGCTGACTCTTGGTCGCCTTCTCTAGGAAAAATGAAGATACTTTCTTAGCCATAACTAACACTTCGTTTGGACAAATGAAGATACTTCTTAGCCATCTTATCATGCTACCCTTGAGTGGAGCCCCTCTGTCTCGGTCATAAATTCAGTCACACATTACTTTTTGTCAGTCACGTATACAAGGTCATACACATACATACATTCATAAGGGTTAATAACAGTTCTTTGTTCCATTAATGTAGCAGAGAATCATGGGACTCCACATGCAATCTTCGTGCATTTTACTACCTTAATCTAATTACTATCATGTTTCTAAGATTCTATGAATATAAGGAAATGCAAACATAGAAAACATTACATTTCTTCCACAATCCCCCTCTTTTTATCATTCATTGATAAACAAAATAATAAGACAGCAAATTTAAGTCATTACATCACACTTATACTCTTCATCTCTGATTTTCATATAAATGATCACCCTCTTAAACTTGTGTCACGACCTCCCCATCTAGGGTTAGGAATGCCGATAACAAACAACGCATCAATTAATTTGATACCTATATCCCTTCTCCTGTCCCAGCTCACAAACAAATACTACAAAACGAAATAGTGTCAAAAGGATGCTTTTTATTAACACAGGAATGAATAACAGGAAGCGTGAATCTTCAGGAGGGGTTTAAGCCAAAATAACAAACAAAAATGATTCTAACTAAAGGGGAATTAAATATAATTTACCTAACAAAAGAAAAACCCCAAAGAAAGTACAAAAGTCTTCCCTTACTCCCTATCTGACAATAAACAGGAGAAAACTACTCAAGAAACAAGAATGGCAACCTCCTCCCTACGGCTTCCAAAATAAACTAATTAAACATCAATAATGACATAAATCAGTAACAGCTAAATAAACAAGAAAATATAAATAAAATATAATACCAAAAGAGAAAACATATGATACCAAAGTAACACAACAGATGTCCTCATAATTCGACAGTAAAAACCCCACACAGGGAAACCTCACTGGACGAACCACAACCACACTCTTTTTTTTTTATGGCTATAATGTCCTATTATCATTTTTGTCACAAGACTCTTGCTTAACTCAGTCTACATAAAGACTCTAATGTCACTCTTGGCACACCAATCTATTAATAAAATGTCATAAGCCACAAAAATTCCTTTAGAACTAAATGAAATAACAGGACTTGAGAGCAGGCAGTTTCAGTTTAACATTTATTTGTAACAGTTATCCAAGTTTTTATTTAAACTTAAACTTGCAAAACACAGGTTCACATGAGTTTTCCTTTACTATATCACATCTGAATGTCTTTGTGTATAAATATAAACTGGCCATATCAGATTCACTGTAATAGGAACTCGTGTTTGTGATCAGAAGAAACGCACTTGCCAGTCACAACTGCATACAGTAGATTTCTGTCAGGTCCATTAAGTCAAGAACACAAGACAATAAAATAATTAAGAATTTTTATTGAATAGATTGCAAACAAGTTGATGTTCCTGAATTTTAATTTGGCGGTATGGCTCTGTTCAGGGAGTCCTCTGACCTTTCATGAGCACCATGAAATAGCAGAGAGTCAGAGGACAGCAGCAGCAGCATTAGGGAACGCTCACACAGTTTTAGGACTGTGAGAGCTAAAATATCCCCCTGTGAACAGAGCAGGCAACATGACATAAAGCAAATGCCACGTTATGCCTAAGGAGGAGCTGGGGAGGTGGCGGGCAGCAGAAGCGAGCAGCAAGCATGTATGAGCAACTGAATGCGTTTTAAATAGGGCGCCTTGTTTGAGCTTTGGCCATTGAGCAGCGAGGGGAGTTAACCAGCTAATGCAGCTCAGCTGAAGCAGATCAGCTGACGGGACAGTGTTGTTAGCAAATAGCATTAGCAGCATCTTGACTACCTGGCCTGCCAGAACTGACGCTGACGCTCAATTTCAGTTACAATTTATCCACACAGTCAGGAACAATATTTAGTAATGCTTTTATGTGTGATTGTCAGTATTTGTGTATTAACTCTATACTGCTTCACATGAAACCTGGTGATACTTGGTAAAAAAATTAATAAAATAAAAATGAATAAAATATATCAACTAAGGTGACCTCAGCATAGTGTGAAAATCTCAAAACAAATTACATAACCTGTCATCACAAGTGACATACTAAAATAACAAGCCTCAAATGGCAATGAACAATAGTTGTGGCAGTAAACATAATTAATCAGCATTCCATTAATTGTGCTTTTGGTGAGCATGCTAGTACCGTATGGCACTGATGATCTAACTAAAGTGGCAATATCTTTTATTCAACTTGAGAAGGAGCTGATTCTCAAAGTTGTGTGAGTCCATTCTTGCCCTCCTGGGACTGAAAATAAGCCCTGCTGTGCTGAAAGACGTTCACAAGCTGCAGAGGCGGGTAAAGCAGTATTGAGCTTCAACTTACAGACCGATGGGAAGGACTTGAGAATGTTTTGTCATCAGCTTTGCAGGCAAGGTAGCCATCTACCTGCTTGATACCTTCCTGACCATGAGTAGGCTTCATGCTCGCAAAGAAGTCCTCTTCCTCAGAGCCACTGGAACCATCAACTGGCGGCTGATTCAAAGTCTCTTCCTCCAGATGGTGCTTGATGTAGTCCAGGCCTGAAATGGACATTCGCATAGATGCTAAGAATCAAAACTTTACTATAATCACACATTTCTCCAGATTAAAATATCAAAAGAACAGTATTTAAACTAACCTAAACACATGGAAAGAACCTATATAAACATATATGTTTTAATATAGGTTTTGATATAGGTTTTTAATATATGTGACATATATAAAATTGGCCGTTTTCCTATATTATATGTACATATATGCACATATATGAACCTATATGTTCACCTATATGCTCACCTATATGCACCTATATGTGCACATATATGCACCTATATGTTCACCTATATATGTTCACCTATATGTCTACCTATATATTAGTAAAATTATTAAAATCCATAGCTACTAGGCCTACACTGTAAAAAAACAAATCCCGTATACAAACGGTAAATCTCTGGCAGCAAAGTTTCCAGACGGATTCCGTTAAATTACAGCAAATAACCATTTCACAAAATTACAGGCAAAAACAGTGAAAATACAGAATTGACTTTACAGTCAAAATTAATTAAGTTACAGTACATTACTGTTGATAATGGCTTATTAAACCGTGGAAAAATGGATAAATGATGTCAAATTACATAAAAAAAAAACATTTAAAGTTAAACTGTAAATTTAGGGTTTTATAAAGTTATTTTATAATAATGCTGTCAGTAATTATCTTTTAATATATAGTTTTTCTGTGTATAATATCTATGAAGTTATGTATAAAAATGCATTAAGTACATAAATTCAAATACAAAGTTTGTATATTTACAGTTTTAATTTTTGCATTTCCAATTTCACAACTTTGACCAATCTCTAATTAAGTACTTAATAATAGCAAATGTACAGTCAATTTCTGTTAAATTAATTAAACGTATAAGTACAAAATACCTGCACATTTACAGTATTACTCATTAAACAAACACTGAACATCAAGATATGTGAATGATAGGAAATACAATCTTAGTATATAATTTAGAACATGTAAAAATATCTACATTAAAAGGCAATTGCTGTATGCCTTTATACTCTAATATAACTTATTTTACACATTTACAATTACATTTTATCCAAAGTGACTTAAAAATTAAGAGAACAATAGAAGCAACAAGTATTCATCCAGCAAGAATTTTCCATCAGGTAGCTGAGATGCGAGCAGCAACCGTCAGATCCTCTGGCTGGAATGAAAGGTAGAGATATGTGTCATTAAGTGATCGGAAAACCCTGTTTCTAAATGACAGAGCCTAGTTACAATACAAAAAAAAAAAAAGATAATAGATGGGTGGAATCTAACACAATCGTGGTCTTACTGAAGCAAAATCAAACCTTGTGCAGCTCCAGTGGCCTCACAAGGATCAAATGAATATTCACATGGGAAAATATAGTATAAAACTAATTAAATTTTCTGCCACTTTTAGTGCAATCATATGGAATCAGAAGACTCGGCCATTACAATATTTTAAATTACTTCTTCCCATACCTTGTTTGCCATGATCATTCTGCTTTCCACTTGACCTGAAATCACAAAAACAAAAAACAAAATTTCCACAACTCAGTATTACATTTACACATGTCGAAAAAAAATATTAACACAGTATTACATTTGCACATGTCAGAATATGTTCCACTGGGACAATGCAAAACCTCAACTGACGTGTTGGCAAGCATGCAGCCAGAATATGCAATTTATCATGTGGTGTTCATATTCTAGCCTCATGTGTTTTCCTGTATCATCAACGAGTACAGTATTTACTGGATAGCCACGTCAACCCTTATGAAAATTAACTATGGTTACCAAAAAAAAAAAACTTGGTAACGTTAGGCGTATTTGTAGTATAACTGTGGTTATTAAAAATGGTAATAAAATCCGCCAAAAACGTGGTTACTATTTTTTAAGAGAAGAGTTTTCAGCTTCCAGACAGTGTTTAAAAATGTCCCGCCATTGAAGAGATTGATTTACTGACAGATACTATCGCGTATTAACAAAGATTTTATACACAATTAAACGGACTTTATGTATAACTGTCACGGAACACTAAACAAGAGACGAGGATTCAAGTGCAGAGGAGATTTAATAAACAAACAAAGTACAAAAACCAGGTGCAGGGAAAAGGGGAATGGACCGTTCAGAAGGCCAGGGAGGCACACAAAGTTCGGGAGTCCAGGGCGGAGCAGACAGTCCATCGGGCGGCCAGGGCGGAGCAGACAGTCCATCGGGCGGCCAGGGCGGAGCCACACTTATTCCATAGTGCATGACACTTAGCGAATGCTGATCGGGACAGCTTCTTGTAGGCTTCATTTGAACAGGCTTTTGCTGCATCCACTGTGGAAACCAAGTTTAATAAATGGCAGGCACATCGATGATGTTTCGGAAGTTGGAATTGTAAGCCATCATCTTCATCTAAAACAGCTGTGACCTCTACAAAGTCCACCTCAACACCATCCACATCCACGTCCTCATCATCACCACACATCTCGTCATTGATCTCATCATCTTCAGCCTCACCTGAAGCAGAGTTATTGTTCTCATCTTGCTGTCCATATATACGAAATGCCTTTAAAAAATTTGACCCATTGTCCGTAGTAGTTCGAACAACCTTATTCTGTATGCCGAATTCAGAATGTATGTCATTTAGTGTGCAGCCCAAAACATCAAAAGTGTGCGAACCTTTGAGCTGCCTGCATGCTAGTGCTACTGAGCACCTCTCCAGACTGTTAGGATCAACCCAGTGGCCAGTGACACCGATGAAACCTCTTCTCCTTGAACTCCAACAATCTGTTGTCGTTGCTATGAAATCGATCCCTGACATTGCTTTTTTTAGATTTTTCTTCATTTCAAGTACTGCCTCATCCATCTTACGTCGCAGAGTGGTCCTTGACATGAGAGAGGCGTTAGGCTGAAGTTCATGCAAGAAAGCTTGAAATGATGGCTGGTCCACCACACTAAAGGGTTGTAGACTCTGGGTCACAAAATTCAACACTGCATGATCAACATTCTTCTGTGTGACTAGCTTGGTTTCTCTCAACTTCAACTGTCTGGAGGTTGAAGGAGCCTCCTCGCTCTCCATTTTTCTTTTCCTTGGCGCTGTTAGGGCAATATATCTCTGCATGTGGCTACCATGTTTTCTCTGCAAAAAGGAAACATTCAAAACATTAAATAAAACCAGAGATCAGTCTCCTCTCTTTGATTAAATAAAATAAGCATTTCATGTGCTTTTAGCATGTCATAGATGTATGCTACAGTGTACATTATTTTCGAATAGCTTAGTTAGATCACAGTCTTTGGAAGCTGAACTTTTGAAAATAACAATCACTGTTAATAAGGAGCACTCCACCAGTCAACTGTTTTAGCATCATACATGCACCAATGGTAAATTTTCGTATAATGTAATCATTATGTTCCCAACTTGTAATAATTACTTTAATTAGCTCATTGTTTACTTTAAATTAAAATAAGATGTTAGCTAATAACAGCATGATTTTTATTATCTTAGAACTGTACATTTTTTACATAGATAACTTGGACACAGTCACCTCTGATAACAGATCACTCTAAATTGTAATGTAGACACATACTTTCTGTAAAGGTACTTTGAAACTATATGTATTGTGAAAAATGCTAATACAAATAAATGGAATTGAATACGCTGCATGTAAAACTATTCAAAATAGAATTTATATTCCAACATAACATGTTAACATCGATTGATTGCTATTTCACAATATCAGAGCCCTCAGCTTGAAAAGTTTCAAAAACAAATACTATGAAATACGGTGAAACAGCTAACTTAGCTGACGACGTGTACAATGTTCATGGTGACGTGACGTCACATAGTCTATATTTTAACATACACAATGAAACAGTTTTCTGCAAGCTATTGTTAGATTTCTTGTTTAAAAAAAAATTTGTGAAATGAAAATGGCTTACCTCTCCGTGTTTCCTTAGATTGGAAGGAGAATTCTTGTATGACGAAATTGTACAGGGCCGAGGCAGGCGACACAAATTCAAATTGTCAATTTGAATTGACAATTTCAAATTCTTTGCTGTTGTTTGGAAACTAATTCCCTTTTTTACTCCATCCATTTTTTGGACTGTGTTTAACTTGTCATTTACAATTTGATTTGTTATGTGCTGTTTGTACGTTATTTACAGCAGTATTGTTGTTGTATTGAGAAGGCAGTTGCCTGACATGCACTTTATGTTGCTAAATATACACTGACTATTTGCACTGTTGCTCAAATACAAATGTGCTTTGTTAACCTGAACAGCCTAGAGTGTAGTTTTTATATATATGTTTGCCGTGGTAATGGTCTTAATTTTTATTCTTGAAGGTCTTAAAAGTCATTAAATTTGTTGAGCAAAAATGTGCAGATACCCTGTGAAACAAAGTCTCACCTTTCAAATGTAGTCATTTTTTAGAGACATTTAAACAATAAATACTGTTTTGTGACTCTTTAATGTGTCTGACAGATCGCTGTAGACTCGAGGCTCAGTTAAAGCTGCTTGTGAACCGATCATCTCTTCCTTCTAGTTAATTTATAGCATTAAAATAAACATGAATGAACATAAAAGGTATGTTGTTTTAAAGTGCTAAGACGTCAGTACACTTTGTTTTTCAAATTTAAATCCTCCAATGTTAATCTACTAACTCTCCTGACTGCTTTGTGGGACAAAATGGCGGATTATGATTAGTCAGATCGCCTGTCAATCAATTGACTTTTTCATCTATGATGGCAGTTGTTAAATGCTTGCTAAATAAAACGTAATGTCTTTTGTGCTTAAAGGCCTTAAAGGCCTTAACTGCTTGAACCCCGATAAATGCTGCTTGCAGCTTTAATTATTTTTGTTTTCGCTCTTCTGATGGTTTTCAGCTTTCTCTTTATGCAAATTATATAGTTGTATGGTGTAAAGTGATATGATCCAGCACCCAAAACATTTCATTCTTCACGAAAGATGGATAAAAAGGCGCACAGGAAACAAAAACCTTGAAAAAATGATATACCACCACGCCAAATCTTGGCCAAATCACAAATTCGCACAGGACTAATTTTAGACCTCTGTGTTCGGGGAAATGATAGGTCATTTGCGGGGGAATTTTAACTTTACAAATAACACACATGGCCGATTCGCATGGGATTAAGATCACAGACAACCTCTGCAATTATTACAAATGACTATAGGTCACCAGGTAATACAAATCCCATGCAAATAGGGCTTTTGTCTTTAAGTCTGATGCAGCCCATGTTGGAAAAACCTTTTAAAAATAAGGACCAGCTTCATATCTCTCATTAGAGTTTACTGAAATCGCAAGCATATGGTGGTATTATAGCTTGAAAAGGTATTAGGCATTGAACTGCATTGTACTATTAATGGGATTGTTTTCATTGTTGTAATAAGTTAATTGAACTATGCATTAGTTAAGCAGATTACAAAGTAGTGTTGTTTTTCTATTTATTTATTTTGAAATATTATCAAATAAATTAGGGGAAACCATGGGAATATAATACAGTTTGGTGTAAAGCAACATTTTCCTTTGGCCCACTGCTCTCAGTCGAGTTAGATGTTTGGCCCTTTATAGGAAAAAGTTTGGGCACCTCTGGTGTAAATAGAGCTACTATGTATTTTTGCATAATATGATTGGTTAAAAAGGAATGTGCTGCTGTAAAGCCTGAAATTAAAACCATGTGACACTAACTTTTAGCATATCCCAGTAAGTACAGCTCTGTGAACCTAACCTACTTCAGGCAGGTTTCAGATTTAGGGCCCTATCTTACCCCTGGAGCAATGCAACGGCAAGCACGACGCAAGTGTTTTTTTGCTACTTTCAGTCCGATGCAGTTATCATTTTCACTTCTTGCGCCACGTTGTTTAAATAGCAAATCCAAAAACGGTCTGAAAACGAGGTGTGTTCTGGCGCATTGTTGGCACGTTGTTATTTTGAGGCAACATAAATAGACTGCGCCATTGACCAACTGAAACCTGGTCTAAAGTTAATGGCACAATATTTGTTTGGTTATTTAAAGAGCGTTTTAGTAATGTACGCCTATTGGTGGGTCCACAACGTGCGTACACTCTGCTTATTAAACAAACAGGGACGCACATACAGCAGTACACAAACATGGCAAATATTTAAAATAAAAGGATTACGATGTAAAAGATTATTATTGTGTACTGAAAAAAATATGGTGGAATCCGGCTTGTCCCGTAGATGGTCTGCTTGCGCACTTTTACCTCGCGCACGAGCAGTTCCGTTTGCGCTCTGGAGACGCGTTCGGTCTTTCCACTATCAAATTCCGTAATGTAAATAGCGAATCTGCCATGGCGCGAGCGCAACTGGCATTTAAAGGGAATGGGAGATGAGACTCTGATTGGTTTAACGCACGTAAATCCCAAAACACACCCATTACTCATTAAGAGAATTGGTTACCCTTTGACACCATGCGCATGGTGCGCCGACCATTTTTCCCGTCGTTAAACTAGCAAAAGTGGATTCGGACATGCCCTAAGTGAATTTGCGCCCTGCGCTTTAGACCATGCACTTAGATCGTTAAAATAGGGCCCTTTGTGTACTTCAGAAAATAGCATAGCATATCACATTGAAGGACAATGGTGTGAAAGTATATCAATGCTTTATTTGTGTTTAAATGTGCATTTAATGTCCTAAACATGTTTTAAAAGATTAATTTTCACTGTCAAATATTTGTCACTTCTCAACATGACAAACCCAGTTCCTATTAGTGACACAATAGGTATTAGTCTGCAGATTGTACTTCTGTGCACAAGATTAGGTTCCACCCTCTTCTATCATCTGAAAGAAATGTATGCAGAATGAGAGTTACATCTGTTGGATTAGCTCTTCCTCCACACACTATTATGAATATCAGTATGGTTTTCATGCTATTTTCTGCTGCAAGCTCATCAATGTGACTCTGTAATGGGGATAACTAGCACATCTCGTCTGTTTTTTAATTCAGGTCTGTCTCCCTCT
>FLSR01000627.1:91022-149466 GCA_900092035.1 Leuciscus waleckii
CTCACTCTACCCCACCCCCTCTTTTTCATAGACATGAGAGCATGAAGAGGATAAAGCCAGAGTAATTATGGTTCAGCCAGGCTGCCACGTGTGATCAATGACTAATAAGGAGAGAAGAGCAGGGTCCTCAAAAGAAGACTATTAGTCTTATCAGTCCTACACTGCTTGGCCCAGGACAGGGGAACTTGTAACTCTTTAACCCCCGAATCATTCTGCCTAGCCAAGAGAGACCAATTCGATTAAACTCTAAAATATTTACACCAATGTGGTTATTCCAGCAAGCAGGTTAAGCAACTTAACTGGGTAAGTTAATCTTTTGATTTCAAAATCTGTAAAGGTATGCTAGTAATTACATCAACACCTAACCAGTGGCCTGTTACATAAAGCTAGTTTAACAAAATTTTTGTTTCAGATTAATTAAACCAAACAAATCCAACCTGGTGTAGATCAGGTTCACAACACTCGCCCTAAATGCTTTCTATCAATTAGGGTTTTGATCCATTGTACTCTGGAGGGGTGGAAGGGTGGAAGGGAGCCCGCGAAGGAATACCTAGAGGTTTAGATACCTCTCAGATAGAAGAACTCGTGCCTGCAGTGCTAGCAATACTTCCAAGTTTTAAAAATCGTACAAATGTGGACGGCGAAGATCAGCCGGCCACCGCACAAATGTCTTAAATTGGTACACCACTGGACCAAATCTTTAAGAGGCCATGCCCCTTGTGGAATGAGCTCTGACGCCTGTGGGACATTGAAGGCCCATCAAGGCGTAGGCTAGAGAGATAGCGTCCACTATCCATCGTGATAATCTCTGCTTTGTGACCGGAAGCCCTTTGGTACGGCCGCCAAAGCATACAAAGAGCTGTTCTGACTGTGTGAATGGGGCAGAACACTTTAGATAAATTCTGAGACCCCTAACAGGGCAGAGTAGACTCAATTATCTATTGTCCTCCAGTAAGGGAAGCGCCGATAGCGAAATGACCTGGGCTCTGAGAGCACCACGGGTACATAACTGTGTCTTGGAATTCGAGACAGGAAGCGTTCATAGAGAGTGCTTGCAAGTCGCCCAGTCGCTTGACTGATGCTAGGACTAGCAGGAGTGTGGTCTTGAGCAAAAGAGGCTTCAAGTCAGCCGACTGAAGATAATAATCATAGAAGAGAAGAGAAGAGAAGAGAAGAGAAGAGAAGAGAAGAGAAGAGAAGAGAAGAGAAGAGAAGAGAAGAGAAAGTGTTTGTATTACTGGATCAAGTGCTGTTGAAAAAGATGCGTCGTCAGCCGTTTCTTGAAAGTGGCTATTCCACCAGCAGGGAACAGTCATGGTAAAGGTCCGTGAAAGAGATTTTGTGCCTCTTTGAGATGGCACCACAAGACGTCGTTCGCTTGCAGAGCGCAAGTTTCTGGATGGCTCATAAGTCTGAAGTAATGAGTTTAATATGAGTGTGAAGTTAACTTTTGCATAAGGACAGTTTTTATCTCAAGGTCTTTTTTATATTTTTTATTAATCAAATTATTAAACAATTTTTTTTTATTATGTTGTCAGTGCATAAATAAACTTGTTCTATGACTTTGTTAATCAAACTTGTAAAGAAGAGACAAGGCCTAATACAGTTATTGTCCTTCAATGCAGGCCAATGCACACAGCAATGGAAGGGTTAAACTCTTGTCAGAGTGTAATTGACAACTGAATGCTTAGCCTGTTTACAAAGTTGAACCAGAAGAAACATTTTAAACACTAAAATAAATAAATAAAAAACTAATTTGTGGCCCAAAAAAAAATAAAAATGTATCATGTCAATTTAAAAAAAAAGAAAATAATAATAACAATAATTATAATTAAAGCTGCAAGCCGTGATGAAAAGGGCCCTCGCACCCGTGCCACCACCACCCGGCGCCTTTAGGAAAACAGAGCACGGTGGGCAGTAATTATAGGAGGACTATGTTAAGGTAATTTGTATTTGCCACACTTCCTGCTACTAGCAGGTGGCCCTATTACTATAACCGAATATGAGCACGGTCATGTGTTCAGGACAGGACTCTTATCAAACAGGTGAAGTTAGGGGCAGATTGGACATTATATGCCTGAGTTACTGCAGGCTGTTTGTGGTTGCCTAGCAACATCGGAACTGCAAGCAATATTGACAGAGAACTTATCTGATGACGCATATATCACCAAAAGGCTGAAATTGGGTGTGCACATCTACATTTGTCAGGCCGCCGAGGACACACCCTTCAATTTAACGTCGCAAAGGCCTTAACATTACACTCCCAAATTTGAAGAGGATCAGATCAAAACTGTAGGAGGAGTTCGTTAAAGTACAAAATCAGGAAATGGCGAAAACTGCTCAAAATCTGAGAGGAAGTTCAAAATAGCTGACTTCCTGTTGTGTTTAGGGCTATGCTCCAAGATACTTTTTTGTAGGTATTGGGTCATTACTAACCTGGATGCCAGCCAAACTTAGCCCCGCCCACAACATTTTTTGGTCGGGAAGTTCGGTCTGGACTCGTTCCGTTGAGGAGCTATTATGCCCGAACAAAAATTGTTCGGACCAATCAAATTGTCAGGGCGGGCTTTATACGATGATGGACAGATGAGCAACGTAACGTAATCATCCACGTCACCAATGAGCGCTTGGGTTGAATTAGTTTACAACACAGATGACGGCCGCTGGACAATTGTTATTTCACGAGTTCACACTTACAAATAAGTCAGATAGAATAAATGCATATTTGGCGTGCTGTTTGAGGAGAGGCTCCGGGCTCGGTATTCGGCCCGAACCCAAAGTGCTCCCCCCGTATTCCAGGCTGTGGAAGAACAGGCCGAGAGTGAGTGGAGGGATGCTGAAAACTGTCAAGGAATGTTAGGTGAGTTGACAAAGTGAATAAATATATGCTTCCTCTCATGCTGATAGTGTAGACCAGACGGTCATTGTTTGATGACAAGTTGATTGGATAGATTATCTGAACGTGCTCGTCTCGAACTTTGTTTATAAAACATTATGTGTAGATTCCGCCATCGCGTCTGTTATAGAAGATATCGACAGCGCATTGATTTTAAAAGAGGAACAGAGAACCACGATCAAGACATTTGTCGATCGGAAACATGAATGAAAAACATACGTCACTTACTCCGTTGCTCTGATTGGTTATAGGTCTATCCAATTGAGTGCAGAGGCATTTTCCTTCCTGGTTCGGTTGAAACACGCCCCATAATCAAAGCTCAATGGAGCAGTATCAGACTCACATTCTGACTAGAATCTGAGTATGACGACGTCAGGCTAGTGATGTGTTTAACTGGTCAGAAACAGGTTGTCTTGTGTGACTGAGGGAGAAGAAACCAACCTGTCTCCTGGAGTTTTCAAAGTCAGCTGTTATTTGCGCTGCTTCCCGCTGATTGTCAGTCTCTGCCTCATAGGAACAGGTACAAAAGGATTTCATCTCAGCCGTTCTCTTAGCAAGCTGACCCAAACCCGCTACAAATATCTGCACACATTGAGCTTTCATTTCGCTCTTATATGTAAATGGACTGTCAAGGTAAATTGATTATTTTGAGTCCTTTTTAACAGCTGTTCCCTCATCTGCACTCTTAAAGAGGCCATTTTACAGTCTTGTTGTTGCTTTTGGGCTCTACTAGAATAGGTTTTCATGCTTGAATGTTAAAAAAACAAAACAAATTTTAAACACATTTGACATTGTTTCAGCACCTCTCTTCCCAGTCTGTCAGCAACACACTGGGATGTGTTTCCCGAACAACGACATAACTCGCTGTTTAACTACCAGAGTACGATGCATTGTTAAAGAAATCAACTAGATCAGTGGTTCTCAACTCCAGTCCTCGGGACCCGCTGCTCTGCACATTTTGTATGTCTCCCTTATTTAACACACCTGAACCAGATCATCAGCTCGTCAGGAGAGACTCCATGAACTGATTTGAGTGTGTCAGATAAGAGAGACATACAAAATGTGCAGAGCAGCGGGTCCCGAGGACTGGAGTTGAGAACCACTGGACTAAATAGTACTGTTACTGTTTTTAAACGTATAAATAATTCTTAAATTGAAAAAAAGAAAGAATAAAATGGGTTTAGTTCTGATATTTGTATAATTTTATATAGAAATAAATGTTGTATAATTACATTTTTAGAAGATATTAGGCTTTTAGCGTTTTCTTTTTGGACATTACTTTAATCCTTCACTATTGCAAAACCATTTGAGATATTTAATATCCGTTCACAATTCAGCATCTTTAATGTATTTTCATCATGTTGAAAAAGTTTGGTGTCAATAAAGTAAACCACTTAGGAGGAGTAGCTAAAAACTCAGAGTCTGAAATATCACACAAAAAAATCCACATTCAAACCAAAATATCGAACTTCCTTTTGTTCGGAGCTAATGACTGTAAATAAGAAAGTTGTCCGGTTCGATGAGAACAATATACGTACTGAGTTTTGTTACTGTAGGTAAAAGCATTTTGAAAGTGACACACTTCCTGCTGCCAGTTGGTGGCACTATAACTTTGACTCACAATAGTTACATCCATCTGATCGGCCTCTTACCACGAACACACTGCTAAAGTTTCATCAAGATCAGTTAATGCATGCAGAAGTTATAACACTTCGTGTTTCTCTTTTCTCACCATACATTTGTTTCCTCGCCACGGCCAAACCGATCCAGATATCAAAAATCCCTCCGCAATTTAGCATCCTCAATGTCTTGAGTTCATTCACACCGAGTTTGATGGCGATTGGATGAATTCCCTTGGAGGAATATTTCAAATTCCAGATCATGCGTTTTCCAAACAACCCATAATAGCTGACTTCCTGTTGGCCCGGCGTATAACTTAGAGCATGAAAGTTGTCCGGCCCGATGAGATCTATATGTGTACCGTTTCATACTAATTCATGCAATCATGCTTGATTTATGGACCAAGTTCATGGACCAAGTTAATTTAATTAATAAACTAATTATAACTATTGTAAATGCACTACAAATAAATTGGTACTTTGGTTTCAAGAGACTGTCTCGTCTACCGAGAACATTCGTGGGAATATTTTTTTCTCTCTCATTTTTTTCCTAAAAACATAAATTTTCCTGTGTTTGAAAAAGGAAGAGACTTGCTATATTTAAACAGGTTCCTGATAGTTGACCTGATTACCCTGCCATACCTGGACCGTCCAACGCCAGCCCAGTTCTGCAGCGAGGTACAATTTTTATCTCGGGTTGTGAATCTCATTCAGGTATGTTGATTGACATGAGGAAAAGTATTTGATGTGAAATGTAACATTTATTATGTACTGTTGAGTGAACTGGTTCTTATTTGAATATTCTATTGGAACTGTTTTTTATTTATTTTTTTCTGTTTGACTTGAGTATTGCTGCAGAAAGGAAAGAGACTGAACAAACGCTTGAAGCTAAGTGAAGCTTTATTTCTGTGAATTTTTTTTTTTTTTTTTTTTTTTAAAAAGTGATGGAAAAAAAAATTTTTTTTGGTCATAAGTGATGTGAAACAAAAGTTTATTTGTGGCACTTACTACTATAATTTTCTTTATTTTATTTTATTGAACATTTAGAAAAATAAATCTACAATTTCTGTCATCTTGGAGTAGGGGCATTCCTCCTGTCTTGTAGGCTGGTAGTAGGAAAAGGCTTAATTAATTGTATTACTCTCTGGGAAAGCTACCGTGTACACTTTAAATCCTGGAGCCTCCTCCTCGCCAGTCATTGCTAAAAAGAAAGCACATTTGATCAAGACAGATTAAAACATACTTATAATAAGTACAGGAATTAATCGTACTAGGAGTGGGGACTTAGATCCTGTCATTTTCCTAGGCGTCCAAGATATTGCAGAAGAAATACTTACCCCTACATTGTAGTGAAAGTTCCCGCTACTTTAATGTTTTAAAAACATTTATGGATCATTTAAAATGCTTTTTGTCAGAAAATGAGTACAGATTAAATGTGTTTTTTTGGGGTTTTTTTTGTTTTGTTTTTTTTTACATCACCATCTGCTTTAATTGAAAATAACAGCTTGAACATATTGAAAAACTGCTTTTGTGTTCAAAAGAACTAACAAAAAATAATAATAATAAAAAAAATTAACAAAAACTGCCTCTCTTCACATTCCTATAGTGTTTCCAGGGACGGTAAATTCAGTTTGAGATGAAAAGGATAAGGTCTACTCTGTGGTCCTTCAACTAGAGAACAAAAGCACATTTCAAACTGACTCTCCCTGAAAGACACAGGACACCCTTGTGGCAATGTCAAAACTTTCTGTGATTTTAGAGTGGGACTTCCAGATCCAGCAACTTCAACACTCATTCTGAAACTCTCCTGTTTTTTCACTGGGTGCAGAAAGCATCTCCATAAAGGAGACAGGTCTTACCTGCGTTCATTTCCTATGTGACCTCTGCTTTCAGTGCATGATGGATTATCCCGAGTTTCTGGACATCCATTTTTCTGCCCAGGAATTGAGACCCCAGTCTAGGGTGGGTGGCACTAGCTATGGGGAATCTTGTTGGAACAACAATAGCAATGATAACAACAATGACAACAATATGGATCATCTTCACTGTGTGACAGTCTCATGGGAAAAGCCTGCTTTTGAGAGTGTAGGCTATGGCTATGTGGGGGTTTGGAGAAAAGAGAGCCAGAGTGCACATCTGTACACCACTGCATAAACATGTAATTTCTAGGAAATAACCCTTAAAAAAAGGCTGGGTGGTGTGGGGAATGGGGGAGATAATGCACAAGCAATAGCATGCTCACCACGCAGTCTTGCACACAAGTCAGCTGAGATAGTTTGAGTATGAGTTTCAGACTTCACTGGCACTCTATTTGGACTTACATGTTCTTCATATTTGGCTGTATTACCAGCTCTTCTCCCCAAGGATGAGCAGAATATTTTTGCTGTTGCCACATTGGGGCAAAATAAGGCAGCGTGTGGTTTATATGATTATACAGTGATAGAGGCCTATAATTAAAATGAATTACGATCTATAAAATTTCCGAACACTGCAATAATCAGTCATCAATGAAAAGTAAGAGCAGCTTTATTTTAAAAACAACTGGATTAACATGAAATACTTCTCTTCTCATTTGTTCACTACACATGGGCCACAAGCGAAATATTAAGAAAATAAATTAAGACAGTTATATACCGTAATCAGCATATGTTGAGTAGGATTTATCTCTCATTGTCTCTCATTGAGAGAATATGCACTGAAAGCTTGTCAGTCCACTTTCTGTAGTGAATAATTGACTGGGGTTTTGAGACTTCTTCATCGGTATAACTCGCGCAAAGTTTGTACATTGCTTGTGCGATATCCACTGACTCACCTTCAAGGTTTAAAACGGAAAAATTTCCAATATTGCGAATTTGCGACATGACATTTTTCTTTATGACCAATTGTCAAATGATGAACAATAGTTCCCATTTCCCGTGATAATAAACGTAAGTAAATAATTTAATAAATGTAATAAATGAGTAAATAAAGTGAAAGTGAAAAGTGAAAAAAGTAAATTAATGATCAAGTAAATTATTAAGAGGCGCCGGTGTATATGTAGGCTACACCAGTGTTGCCAACTATTTTCAAAGGAAAGTAGCTAACGCCTCCCCTAAAAGTCGCTAAATGACGTCATACGTCAATTAGCATATTCATGACGTCATCGCGGCGTACTTGCGTTCTGCCTGCCTAATGTTTTTTCTCGTTAAAATCATGTTCACATACTGTATTTTAATATAACATACTATAATATACTATACTATAATATAATATAATATAGCCGAATGTCCAATAAAGCTGTTCTCATTAACTATATTTTTTTGTCAGACAAAAGAATGAGTAGCTATTGAATGACGATTTTTTATATGTGTAAAATTATCTGAATTGAGACAGTTCGGGAACTGCCTGAACTAAAGCACTGTGATAGTGAGTATTACAAGTGATAAGCATAAGTAATAAAATGAAATGGTCAAACTAAATTTTTAATATAAAACAAAAGATAACGCCTTTGTCCGTGGAAACAACACTGCTCATTCACGTCTGTTCCGTCCGTGCTGCTGCTCCTCTCTCAGCCATTCACTGAACAGGGTAGACGCAGAGAGAGGTGTGTGACGGCAAGGAGAACGCAAACCTCGCGCTTGCAGGACTGTGCTGGCAACATTTGGAGATTTCTGAGGTTTGTCCAAAAAGTAGCTAGATTTGTCGCTAGTCGCTTTTTTGAAAAAATGTCGCTAAAGGGGTCTGAAAAGTCGCTAAAAATAGCGACAAAGGCGCTAAGTTGGCAACACTGGGCTACACACTTGTGGCTTGGAAGATGTTGGTAATCGGATATGGTTTATCTGTTTGCAATGCGAACTGGAGGTAAAGGACTGTTCGTTTTTTATTTAAGGGGCTACCGGAGGAGTTTTGAGATCTATAGTCAAAATAGACTCCCTTTGCCAGCAATACATTTTTTTATGACCCTCCAAAATGATTGTGAAAAAAGGCATGACCCTCCCCGATAATTTATTGATTACTTCTGTACTGGTTTGCGCTTGGCAAATATGTTCAGATATCTCTATGCCTAGTAGACCTACACCAAACGTTCATTTAATAGGGTCTTGTAAAGGGCTGTACAGTGCGACATATATATACAAAAAGATTGGTCTGTGCGATGAAGGGCTGTTTACACCTGACCACTTCATGCGTTTTCTGTGATCGGATAGCTATCTGATCGTGAAAAGACCAGTTGTAAATGCCCTCTGAAACGCATTCGTGAATCCGATCTCTCAAACCACTTCAGGAGGTGGTCTGGGCCACATTCCAGACCAAGCTGGACAAGTGTAAATGCATCTAGTTGTTGAAACCACTTATGTAAATTTTACTCCTCCAAAAAATGCTAAAAAAATAAATGTGTGAGCCTGTGTTATAGGCTACATATCATGTTATGGCCAGATATGACGACGCTACTGCAACACGCATCACCGCAGATGAGCAGCTGAGCATCTATTCATCAAGCCAACTGCAACTATCGCAAATCAAAGTTAAAGTAAGTCGCAGACGCTTAAAGCCTGGTTCACACGGGCCGATTTTAAAATTGTCGGCCGATTTTCCAAACCTGAGAGACCCCATACACGGCGATAAAAAATCTCGGGTCTAACAGTTTTGGTCGTACAGTGTGTGGTGCGCAGCCACACGGCAAAATCAACACATCACACACCAACCGATTTGACTCCCGAGCATTCCCAGGTCAGACGGGAAATCTCGCGAAATCCCTCGAGATCAAATGTGACTTCAGAGTAAACAATCATGGCGGACGAAGAGGATGCAGTGGCGGTAGTTTGTAGTTTGTTTTTAACCGAAAAAAAAAACATTATCAAAAGAAAAGGCCGCCGGCTGTTTTGATTTTGTTTCCTGGTGCTTCCTCGCCACCTCGTCACCTCGCTTTCTGATTGGCTACATGCCACAATCCACAGGCTGCGTGCTCGTTTGTCCCCGGGGGACACCACATACGAGGAGAAATCGGGCCAAAAAAATCCAACATGTTGGATATCCCCGATTTGAGATCGGAGCGGTCCCGACGTCCGTCCGAGCAGACGAGAGCAGTCTTAACACACCACACACGGCAGGAATATCTGATCAGATTATTTTATGATAATCGGAGCATCCTTAAGATTGTCGGAAGGGGTGAATCGGGGCTAAAATCGGCCTAATTATCCTGCCGTGTGAACCAGGCTTAACACACAATCATCATCATTAAAAGTAAAGAAACAAAATGATCTTACCAGGGCTGTTGCCGCTCTCTCTTATTGCGGTCTTTGATTTTAAAATGTTAGCTGATGATAAATAAAATGCAGCTCATATCTGTTGCTTTCGGTGACGTGCACTCCATTAAATCTGCATATAGCGCGGGAATTGAAGATCGGATTTAAATCCGTTTGCCAAAAACACATTTATGTGACCTGGTGTAAATGGAATCGTTTTGATAAATCAGATAGCTATCCGATCTGAGAAAACGCATGAAGTGGCCAGGTGTAAACAGCCCTAAAGTACCACTGTAACACGCGTGCAATACAGTTTTGTAAACTCTGTTACTTGTGTTTGTTTTCAGACATGATAACAGTCGTTTTATTCTTGTGCTTATGCGATATCACGATTTTTGATCGTGGATGATTTATTGTCTCCACAATCTGCTTTTGAAGAAATATGGTAGTATCTTGCTGCAGCGCATATTCTATCAGCTGCAGTTCTGGCGCCTCAGTCCCAATACATTAAAACTCGACGTATATTTACATCACATGTTAAAGCACTTATTCGCAATCACAAAAGTTCATTATTTGCTTGTGCTTTAAAGCTTTGCCAGGTAAACATTTCATTGGCCTTCTGTTCTGAAATAATGCACTTTTTCTGAGCACGTACGCCCGAAGCGCGCATGTCGGCGCACTGTCAAACAGTGCCAAACTGGACTTTATCTTTCGCGTCTGATTTTTGTTGGGTCAGACCCATCTGCTAGCGATGGGGGGCCGAGACTGAGAGAGCTACATGGAGCGACATGGAAAAATATGCACCAAACAAGCCACTTTGAAATGTTGCTGTTTTCATGAATACAAAAGTTGGGTGACCCTCCCCCTAGACTAAAAAAAGTTAGATGACCCTCCCCTCAACAAAGAATAAAAAGACATGACCCTCCCCTATTTTCCTCCGGTGGTCCATTCCGTAAATACCGAACAGTCCCTAAGCATCTGTTTTCTTAATTGCAGCTATTTTGATTGCAACAGAACTTAAAGATATCCCTCTTTTCGTTTTCTTTCTTGCTGCATTAGAGGTGAAATAGTTCAACCTCTGTTTTCGCGCAGGCGCAGTAAGGGAAAAACACTGAGTTTAGGGCAATCGGTTCGTAGCTCTGCTTCAACTGTGCGATACCCTCATGAAGGGTGACCAAAATTTCTGACATGACAGAAATTCATCCGATTGCCGATCGGGAGAGACAAAGCTGAAAATCGTCCCGACTCAAAAAAAAAAAAAAGAATCGCACAGTGTATGCCCAGCATTATTGGAGCTCCATTAACTACGAATAACTTTTTTTCTCTCCCACCGGACTTGTGTGTGGGAGGTAAAGGGGGAAAGCAGGCAGTGGAGCAAAGCACAGTGAGGAACTCAAAATGTTTCTAAACTTTTTTGCCCCGTTTGCATTTGTATTGTTTTATTATACTTACACAGTTATTTTAAATTTATATCATTATATTATTTACAATACACAGCATGGTTTTAAGCCCACCGGCAACTATAGTTGCTACAGTGTATAGTTGTCATTTTCCTTTTGTAAGTATTTTTCTAGATGTGGTCCATGTTTTATGTCTAAATGACATGCAAGCAAACAACCAAATAAAGGATTTCAAGAAAAAAAGGTATTCACTTCATTCCGGTCACAGGAGGCTGTCAACTTCCTACCCCTACTTCCAGGAAGCATGGCGAAGGCAAACCCTCCAAAAGAAAGGTCATTTTCATGTTACTAATAAGTATTTTTTGTTGACATATATACATAATCATGAAGGTCTCTAGAATAATCCATACAAAACAAATCTTACAAGAGATCTGTAGTTTTTTGTATACTTAGTCAAAAGTCCAAGCGGCAACTATAGTTGCCGGTGGGCAAATGCCTTGTAAGTACAAATGCCTTGTAAGTACAGACCCCAGGCAACAAAATGTAATTTTGTAACAAAATAATATATATATTTTTTTTAAACAAATGTAATTTTACTCCGTTTATTAATATTTTTACTTCACATTTGGACATTTTTACTCCACAAAATGTATATAAAAAAAATAAATAAAAATAAAAATAAAAATAAACTGTATTTTAGGTAAAATTCACCTTATAAAAGATCCACATTTCTGAATTTCATTCATGGGGATAACATGGATAATTTGACATGGTTTAGTGTAAGATTTTTTGCCCATATTTATTTTGCCCATATTAAGTGAAAAGTATCAATTTAAGCCATCAAATTATGAGGAAAATAATTGTATATTTATCTTTTTAAATATGAGGGAAGAACAAAACACTAAACTTAGTGAAGGTATTTACTGACAAATTATTTCAAGTCACCTTTATTTCTACAGTGCTTTTTACAATACAGATTGTTTCAAAGCAGCTTTACAGAGTTAACAGGAAAATAATGCAACAAATTTAATCTTGGCTGTACAGCAGCTCTAGAAGAAAATAGTGTCATTATCCGGCTTAAGTAAGTTCAGTGTTGATTAATTTCTACCAGAAAGACTCAGGAGGCAAAATACTGAAACAAGTATACATTTATTAACAGCCCAGCAAGCAAGTATTGTGTTATAAAGTTCTTTGTCCGTAGCTCGCAATTAGAGGGTACAGAATCTGCATTTCCTGCCTGAAGATGAAGGCAGGGGCGCAGCTGAACCCCTGGGAGGTATGGAAAGGGACCATCCTGGTGGTGGTGGGGAGTATGGAGGTGAATGTAGGCATCAGCATCTGCAAACTCAGACATGTGTAAGTACCGATCTTTTATACTACAAGTATTAGAACACGATTGGATAGATGAGAAGGTAATAAGTGACATAACAATTTAGTCTTCCTGGCAGGACTTAAGCTAAAGCTTTCATTTCCATTGTAAAAAAATCTTTAGTTATCTATTTAGTTCACTGATTTCTCCAGAGCGGCTGTATAGATAAATTATGTCATCGTCCAGCTCAGTTCAGTTCTCATATAATGGTGTCAATGCAGTAATATTGTTGAATATTAAGTGACAAAAAAGGGCAAACTACAGTTACAGGTTTTAGAAAAACTAAAAAAGCTCACAGGAGAAAAAAAAAATCATACATTATCTGCAACATAGTCATTTATTAATATTTCATTGTCCTCTCTTGTTTTTTCATGTGTTCATAATTTCTTTGTATGACAGCCTGGCTAAAAAATATGTCTGTACAATTTGGAATGTTTCATTGTGTTATCACAAATAAACAATTGACTCCAGGCACAACTACACAATACGCTTACAAAATCTTTCACACATTTTTAATACTATTTGAATAAAGGGTGAATCTGACAATTTTCCTTTGCCTCACTTTTCCACAGGGGTTCCACAGATCAATACTAATTTGTGATAATTTTGCACAATGCACAATGAAACATTCCAAATTGTACAGACATATTTTGCACATAAATTTTGCACAAAAATAAATTTAAATATTAAAGTTTCAGTGTTTTAATTAAATATATATATATTTTATAATTACATTAAATGATTGGTGTCATGCTGCAGTGACCTCACCCTTGCAGGCTCACTATTGGCTTATTCAGTGGTTGAGGGCGGCCATTTTGGTTTGACATCATTGTAGTCCTTAGTTTACAACACTTCAGTTCCACTTCAGTCAGCACTTAAGAATCAGTCGTATACTTTACTGAAAGTTGCTTTTAGCTTCTTTATAAAAGTCTCCTACTCTTAGAGAAGTCCTACTTTTTACTAAGAATTTTTTGACACTTAAGTCAAAGCTTAAGACTATTCTTAAGAGCAATCAGTGCTCGAAGTGGGGCGGTACTCACCGGTACACAGTACCGGCACTTCTACATTTTACTCTTAAGCGTACCTGCACTTTTTCTTGCATACCGCTACTTCTCACATCACATGTAGCCGGTACTCTACCACTGACAGAAAAAGCGTCAGTGTCAGGGGGATTGGTTATGACCTAACGTTACATAAATTACACTACCCAGAGGGCACTACTTGACTTACTTCAGATCTTGACGAATCACGAAAGGCAAGCAGTCGGCCCACCCTATCAGAAGTTTGCTTCTCAACGGATGCTAGTTCGAAAAAGCAGTCTGATGCCTGCGGCTTCCGCCTGACCGTAACAGACTTTTCACTGCTGAAATTGAAAACCTAGGAACTAAAAAGAAGTGTGTTGAGTTTGTAAGTCATTATGTTAGCCTGGCTTCAGAAAGGTACTAAAATACTGCGTGTGCCAGAGCCAGATACGTCAATAGAGGTCCAAGTCCAACCAGAAACATCGGGTACGATTCATGGGGCCCTATCTTGCACCCAGCGCAAGTGACTTTGTACACCGACGCATGTATCATTCCTATTTTGCACCCGCGCAAACGGACTTTTCCTCTAAAAGCATACATCTAGCTTACACATTTACCCAAATTATCATACGCCTGTTTAACCGAAGTTAATTTGGGTGGGTTTCTCCATTTCAATGTAATTTCTCTCTTTTACGGCCGTGACGAGAGCGTTGCTCTCCTCGGCTGTGAACCGCTCCTGGCGCGCGCCTGGCAAATCTGCCGTTACAATAGCAATCCGCTATGGAAAAAGCGTGTCTGCTCTTAAAGGGAATGTGAGATGTCGCTCTGATTGGTTTATTTCACGTTACGCCCAAACCACACCTATGCATAATGAAGCTACTTCAGACCAACCCATTTTAGATTTGCGCCTGGCGCAAGAGTCATTTATCCCGCCGGGAAAATAGCAACAGCGCCGAGACCCGCCCACAAAGTTACTTGCGCTTTGCGCTTTGACACTTGCGTTTCAGATCGTTAAAATAGGGCCCATGAGCTTCAAACTAACGTTAATGTTGATGTAAGCGGAACAGCTAGCGTTAAAGATAACTAGTTTTTTAAAGATAACAAAGAGTTTTTAACTCATGGCTCATTTTTAACTTGTGGGTTGTTATGTCTGATAACAAACTGGGTGGCAAAACATGTAGCAGCATCCCATCACTTGCTGCCCAGACAGAGAGGGGACTGAAGCTGTCAAGAGAATAGAGGGAATGTTTAATTCAAGCCTTTGGTACAGACAAGGCGAAGCAACAGCAGTCATGCGCAAAAATTGAAAGACCACAGAGATTCGAAAGCACACATTAGATCTGCAGATGAACTTGCATCTGAAGCCCCTCACCATTCAGCAACAGCTGACCCCAAGACCTTCTGGAGCCTTTTTTAAGTAGGTAAACCATCTTTTTGTCTTATAAAATGTAAATAGAATTTAGATTCCAAATACTTCTGTTTAGGATACTTTTGGTTTCCTCCTGTCTTTGGCAATGAATATGTGTCAGCACAATGGATTACAATTTATTTAACGTAACTTCTTCACCAAATGCATCCCCACACTTGCCAACTAATCCTTCACCTCTGGTTCTATCTCTGAAAGCCTGTGCCTCACAAAGGCACCAAAAAAAGCTGATGAACCCCATGTTCCTGGGATCCTGGTGAGCTGATGAACAACCCCATAACATCCTGTTGTCATTCTGTAAGTATGAACACCTTTTATATATCATTAATGCTAATGTTCAAATATTCAATCAAATAATATAACTTAATTGTCTACTGTTTCTTTAGAATAGCCAATTTGGTTAATATCACAGCAGAATATCTCTAGACCAGAGTTTCCGCTAGAAAAAAATGGTGCCGGTCAAAGTGACCGGCAGAGGTTTCGTTTTCCGGACATTTTGATGATTTGCCGGTCAAATATCGCCTCTTAATTAGTCAAGTTGATAAACTGGAGGCAGTCTATGTAACTTAAAAAATGACATAATCAGGCCGTATAGAAAGCAACATGTTTATTAGCCTAACTTTCAAATAGACGGAAAAAAAACATGAACGTCCGATTGGCGTCAATCAACGCCAATTGTTTTTACTATGGTTTAACAAACCAATCCCCCTTCCCCACATAAAATATCTGAATAGTAGCCTATTGTTTTTACTCAAGCGAACTTAATTATACACTCTCAGTATGTCTCATTTAGCTGGTAACATTTAAATTGGCCACCGTGAAATGACTCCTTGTCAAATGAACTGGAACAAACAAATGACTAGGCCTATAACGTTGTCTCGCGTCATTTAGGCTACTTTTACGCTGTTTTGCAGTGCTGAATTGTGCAGCTGCCGACTTAAAATCAAAACTTCCCTGTAGCCGGGAATCTATTACAGATTTGAGCAAATGTTTTGCGCTATTATCTAAATATCTATAAAAAACTATTGCGAAATGACAGCGTTTCCATTAACTGATGTTATGCGACTAAAACGTCCTTTTTTCTCTCACGATAAGTCATTTAAAAAATCACGGCAACGGACGTTGGTTTATATAATATCACAGCCGCCGCATTAGACATTATTATTATTATTATTATTAATGGAAGGAGACGTGGCATGTTATCCAAGCATTAATGGCAGGGAAAGACCCTAGTACTGCGAACGACACATAGTTTCTGGGTGTTTCGCCCTCATTTCTGCTCCGAGGTTTTGATGGCATTTATTTGAGATTTAGAATCCAGTATTCCTATAGGCTAATTATTGTTTCTTTTATGAATTTAATAAAGAATTCTGTCTCGTATTCTGTCCAAACGATCCATGTAGGCTACTTTTGTGTCCATTCGTTTTTCCTTTTTTAACCCGTAATTGAAAAACGAAAAATGAACGGTTGTTGTCTTTTTAAAACGCAAAGTTGAACACCAAAATTTTTATTTGAACTGGCTACACCAACTGCTCCACAAAAAAGTAAATACAGATGAATTTTCAGATTTTTATTTATGACTATTTGCCCCTTTATTAAACATTTAAAATATTCACAAATTAATATGGAAAACATGTCGATTTTACTGGTTTTCTAAGGCCAAATTAGAACCTGGAATTGATGTTTTTTTCCCGCAGTGCTGAATGAGAGCCATTACTTTTATTTATAAGCTATTGTTTTCTAAGTGTCGGCTAAAATCACATCTCCATCTCCGCTGTTAAGCAGATGCGCTTTTAGAGAAAAATGCACCTTTCATACGGATTACATAATCAGAAGGTATTAGCTTTCGATTAGAATTTGTTCGTTTTAAAGTGGACATTTCAAGCTTTAGCCTACATAGGCTATATTTGTTTCAGTTCTCCGCTCCAGTTTACGGAGATCATGAAAGTGCGTCTGATTATTTTATTTTATTTTACAAAAGCACAACGTTTTCTTGTTATTGTGAGTTTACACAAATAAAAGTAGTTGAGAATAATGTATTATTATTTTCTGTATGACCAGAAATGATAGAGTATTTTAAGTTGTTTCCACTGTTAATAGGAAAATGCAAGTGTTCTCGCCCGCGCCTCCGTGCCATGCAGTGCGCGCTCCACACTCAGCTTTGTTCCTTTTTTGCATAAAAGCGTCTTCTAAATATAGCCTATTAAATGTTATAATATAATAAAATAATATAAAATTATGATTATTTGCGTAGCTATACATGGACCTCAAACACACCGCGTCTTCTAAGTCAGGTGACTGTAAATGCGCAAAAACTGTTTCCATTGCAGTTTTGCAAAATATTCCTTTTTTGAATTGCCTGAAAAACCACCTCATGCGAGCGTAAAAACTTTTTTGCGATAAACGGGAGTTTTTGCGAAATTGACGTGTTTCCATTGTGCGTATTTTTTATTCGCAATTTCAATTTGCGCAATTTGAAGGGTAGCCTAATGGAAACGCGGCTAGTGTCTCTCCACAACTTGCAATGTGCATAAGCCGCGTAACCTTGTTCTCCGCAAGGCGACTTCGCTGCTTCGTTTTGATCCGATTCTGCTTTTTCTCCAGTGGTGGTGGAGCTGTCTGGACATCTGAGGCTTCAGGCGTTCCTGATTCACCATCGTCCGTCGCGTCTGGCCTCTGAAAAAAGCTTTTACGGCTAGTCTGCCTGGGCATGGCCATATTTGAAACGTCTCACTCATTCGTTCGTTGTTTAGGTCTATATTACAGCCGTTTTAGGCGTGCGCTTTATTTGAAATGTAGCATGCAATGTTGTTTAATAACTTTCAAACGGTAGAGCCTGTTCCTTTATAACATAGCCAAAGGTCGGTGTGTTTTTGCTTTATACATTTTAGGCTTATTCTCAAATTCAGATTGTGTTAGGGGGGCGGGATATTAGGCAATTTTATCGGACAATTTGACCGAAGAGATTTTATTTTGTCGGACATTTCATTTTTTTTTCGGCCAATGTCCGGCAATTACCGGACAACGGAAACCCTGCTCTAGACTGAATTCACTGCGATCTGTGTAGCTACTCTCTAATTTTATGTCTGGCATTCATCCTGTTCCCCCTGTCTCTGTTGTGTGTGTGTGTGTGTGTGTGTGTGTGTGTGTGTGTGTGTGTCCCTAGGGATTGTACAGTTCCAATCTCAGCACTGTTGCAGACTTGGAGGAGTTCCGTTTTCACACACACACACACACATGCACACACACACACACACACAAGACTTGTTTAAATACATTTATGTTGTTAATAAATAACAATAAATTGTTGTTGTACCAGCAAGATCTCCCAGTTTTGTTTTTCACTGTAGAAATCTCAAATGTTATGATTTGTATGGCGAAAAATCAATGACAAAATTAACGGAGCACACAACTGATGCTGGCGCGTGCAGTAAATTACTTTCGCGAGAGGATAACAGATCTACACGCGAGGAAACGGGAACACGCAAGCTCATTCAAACCCTGCATGATCATTCCCCACGCTCTCACGCTTGATCTCCTCTCGCCTGCTGCTTTTGCTTGCTCAAACACTTTTATTTTTGGCAGTTGAGGGGCGGGACTTACTGTTTTAATAACCTCAAATGTCATTGGTTACAATGTCATTAGACGCCTGTCCCTGACTTCAGACAAGGGGGACAGTGTTTCGGAAAACATTGAAGCTTCCCCGGGCGCCGCCATTGATTAGCGGACCCCCACCTGCTGTTAGCATTCCATTGACTCCCATTCATTTTGGCGTCACTTTGACAGCGAATAACTTTACATCTGAGGAGTTTAAAGACTCCATTTGTCCATTATTCATTTCTAAAGAAACACGAAATTTATAAAAGGCTCCATTACCTTGTATCTTACATTATGGCCCCGTAGATGCAGTTTTTGTAAAAATAGGCCAACAATTGCGTCATAACCACGCGATCTCTGTCGCACAGAGATAAATTACCGTATGGACAGGAGGAAAAGCTTGCGGGCAATCGGGGGGACGTGGAGGCAAAATGACAAAGTAATGAATCAGAATACTTAGCAAAAGTTGCTCCTGCTCCTAGCTCATGGACACCTCCTACTCACACTCTCCGTCTCTGCAAGTTTCGGAAGGGAATGATTCAGATTTCTCTTATGAAGAGGGAAGTTAGCTGGAGGAGAGATGTCCTAGACAACGACTAACGTTATAATTATATTCTCTTGAATTTTGATATGGCCGACACACGACCAAAGAGACGGCGTTCCGATGAACAAATGG
The DNA here is from genome assembly GCA_900092035.1 of Leuciscus waleckii. Lineage (NCBI taxonomy): Eukaryota > Metazoa > Chordata > Actinopteri > Cypriniformes > Leuciscidae > Leuciscus > Leuciscus waleckii. The sequence goes on from FLSR01000627.1 coordinate 110,250, forward strand.
CAAAGAAGAGGGAAAAGGAGAAGGAACGCGCAAAGTCCCGAATTTACATCGGAAAAGCCTGTTTCAGGAAGAAGGGAGGGGGAGGGGACAGGATGAGGAGGAGGGAGGGTCGAGCTAGCCTACGTTTTGTTTGACAATACTTCGAACGTCAACAAGAAGTGACATCACCCAACATTGCTTAGAGCACCTTTAATAAAATCATATAATTATGAGCCTTTTAATACATTTTATATCCAATCTTTTTTTCTTTTTTTTTTGAGAAATCAGTTTTGTTCCCATGACTCTCGGCCCCACCCTGCTTGCCACAAACTTTTTTTATCCAGTCATTATTGCTGCATTATTATAGACGTATATGAATTTGAAGTCCTTTTAAAAGATATACTTTTTTTCCATGTTATTGTTCACTTTAATCTGTTTTATTTTACCTACATAGTATCAGTTTTCTTAATTAATCATCAAAATAGTCTGCCATTTACTTATCAAATTATGTGACAGCACTATTTTAGTTGCTAGTCTTAATCCAATACTGTGCCTTTCTGTATTTCCTTAAATATTCTGATATCCATATTTTTTTCTTCCTTTTTTCCCCTTGCCTTATTTGCCATCTTAAGTCGATGCTGCCTTCATGTGCACCGGGGAAACCCGAATTGGTATTATGACATGTACGCATTAAAGTCCTAAACGTAACAAGGAAGTAGCATAAGCAACTTATAATAATTACAAGTCAAATAATTTATATTGTGAATAGGATACCAAAATAAATACAATTTCAGTTCAAAATTAATTAATTTCTATCACTTACACATATTTATCCGTACATATCAAACCTAAATGTTTGTTTGTGTTACATTAAACCTTGAAAGTCAAGTGATTCCCTTGTTGTTTATGAGCTGTTCCTACATCACACCTTTAATAAGCTTGAAATTAAATGAAAATCACTTGCAAAATCATTCATTATTATTCACTACAGATTTGCTTTCCACTCACTGATCTCTATATATAGATTATAGGGTGACACTTTACAATAAGGTTCATTAGTTAACTACATTAGTTAACATGAACTAATAATGAACTGCACTTATACAGCATTTGTTCATCTTTGTTAATGTTAATTTCAACATTTACTAATACTTTATTAAAATCTTGTTAACATTAGTTAATGCACTGTGAACTAACATGAACAAACAATGAACAGCTTTATTTTTATTAACTAACATTAACAAAGATGAACAAAAACAGTAATAAATGTATTGCTCATTGTTAGTTCATGTTAGTTAATACATTAACTAATGTTTAATAAAGGAACCTTATTGTAAAGTGTTACCGATTATAGATATTTTATATAATTTTATCTGTATTATAAATCAGTGCTTCCGGAATGTTTCAAATTGACAAGACACATGGCGCTTCCAAACTTACAACTCTGCAAATCTTGTATCATCCAGAATTCTGAGTTTCCGACTTGAAAATATGACTTTGCTCAATCATTCATGTGCTTGGAAATATATTCCAATATTTCTGACTCCACTTGAAAGGCACGTTATTTTATTTTTTTCACTGCCCTTGACAAAATGCATTCTGGGATTGCCTTCTCCGCTAAGATTATATGTGATACTGCCTTTTTGGCCAAAAAAGGCAGCATAATTAAGTTGTGTACCATTTGAAAAAGCCTGTGTGTCTAATGGCGGCTTTCTGATATCATCAGTATCGCAAATATCATCTTCCTCCATGTTTTGTTCAATTTAATAAAATGTTATGTAATATGACAGTCCCAATCATAGTTATTATTAGTGGAGCACTTTGCTAGCGCGTTATTTAACTCAAAGAAACGCATCCTATATGTGATTAATCAGATGTATACAAAATAAACATATTACAAATGATATCTGTTATATCAGTTACATGCCATTCAGAATGATCATGTTGTGGATGTGCTCTTCCTGGAGCAACGCGATGAAACACGGCAACTAAACCCAAATAATTCACAATGTTTTATTACATTATTGTTCTCTTTATAATGTTATGTAATATGACAGTCCCAATCATAGTCATTATTAGTTGTGCATTTCTGTTTGAGCTGCGCAAGCTGAAGATGATCACCGTACGCTTTACTACAGCATTAATTCTTAACCAAATGCATCCTATATGAGATACATTAGATATAGATAGGCCTACACAAAATATTACAATATTACAACGTACATTTGCATCTGTCCTGCAGGTTTATCAATGCTCGAAGACGGATCTTGCAGCCGATGCTGGATGCCAACTCGACAGAGTCAGCTAAAACCAAGAAGAAAGCTCAGAGCCGCCCACTACACCGCTTCTGGTCCGACACCATCGCCTCGTCTGGAACCCAGCAGCAGCTCACAATGCCAGACGGTACTTCCTCAAGATAATGTCTTCTTATAACACTCATGATCTCATGGCCCGATCTTAAGGCCTTGACACACCAAGCCAACGGTCGGCCCTCGGCCAGTGTGTGTTTGTGGTGTCTTCTGCACCAGTCGGACCCCATCAGGGGGGTTTTGGCCATGGTTTTGGCTTTTTTTGAGCATGTTGAATCTGCGTGCGTCGGTGGTGAGAGAGAGAGAGAACTCTGATTGGCTGTTCAGCTTAGCGAAAGAGCAAAGAAATAAAGCACGAGAATAAAAGCGATAGTAATGAAAGCTAGCAAAGAAGACAAGACGGCACAGAAGGCTGTACTATTTTACGTTATCTTACCCGAGCTTTCCAATGCGAGAATATTCATAATAACATGAGCCGCCTAGAATGAAGCAAGCGATCAACATGATTGATATTGAAAATGGTAAGCAAGCGCCACTTTGTTTACGGTTTGTATATCTGCAGTCCTAGTTTCGGTTTCCCGAATATACAGTCAAACCAAAATGTATTCAGACACCTTCAACATTTCTCACATTCTCAGTTTATTCACTATATTTCAAAAATGGTAATAAATTATGACAAGAACTCAGAGTTATAAAATCAGTGATATTTCAACTAATATTATTAGACTCTCACAAATGAATTACATTTAACAGCTGACATCTGACAGCTCTTCTACCTAAGTACACAATTAGATAATACCAATATAGGTCAACAAATTACCAAGCAATGCTTAATTTTGTTCAGTCTGTGGTGTAAAAAGGTCGCATTAGCAATTGAAGAAAAAAACTTAAGTAAAACATGATCAAGTCAAAGTGTTTGAATAATTTTTGGTCCCAAATTTTTATAATTTTACTGGTAGTCCACTGTATGAAGAATTTTTGGGTATGTCACAATTTACTTTATTTTGCTATCCTCACTTACATAAATGAACTATAGTGTCCTCCTGCACCCACTAGTAAAAATAAATATCAAAAATGATATCTGGTGTCTGAATAATTTTTGGTTTGACTGAAGATTATTTATACCTGCTGATATAGACAGTTATTTCCTTGCACACAAGCACATGCGGACAGTCGCCTTTAGTCCTTTCGGTGTGTTCAAGCGCAGCTTTTTTGTGGAGACAAAGCCGACTTGGCGAGTCATTGCTTTTAAACCTATAATCTCCATTTGATTTCGACTGAATTTTGATAGTGGGGTGTGTATTGTCTTTGTGTGCAGGTAGTGTGGTTACAGTGGGGATGAATGTAGACGGCTTCCAGGCACTTTCATCAGACGGAGCGACTCTTGCCATGCAGCAAGTCCTGATGGGAAATCACAGCGAGGATGAATCGGAAGAAAGCTGAATGAAGACGACACAGATTTGTCTTCTGCCAACATGACCGGGCTGGGTTTAGATGTTAGCGACTAAGCCACGCGGATTGCAGGTCACACACTGCATGCTTACATTTACATCGGAAAAAACTTGCACATGCCGCTTGTTGCAAGAGATCCAGTCCCTTCGTAGATTTTCAGCAAAGCTGATACTTGTGCACTACAGAATAATTAAGAGTACTGTATGTTGGCCTATACGTTCACAAACACACACAAACCGTTTACAGAGAGCACAGCATTACTGAGAGGTGCAGTGTGCGAGGAGTTGCGTTTCATGTGCAGGTGTGTGCACTTTTATACAGATACACTTCTAGAAAATTGCAAAAATTGAACACAGGAAAGATTTTAAGCTTGTTTAGTGGATGTTTGGTAATGATTTTGTTTTCTATATTAACTAATTTGAATGCCAAGAATTGAAGAGTTTGTCGTTGTGCTGGTTTTATTCACACTGCATGTTCATGTTTTCTTCAGTATGCCCACGCTTGTAGAGAGGCTCCGTGACGGAGAAAAGAGATTATTTTTATATATGAATGTTGTAAAATAAAAAAAAGGTGTTGTTTTTTTCTTTTCTTTTCTTTTTTAGTTTGTGTTTTATAAGGGAATATTTATGTACAGAAACTATACTCCGATGCCCTGTTTTCAGGGGATGACTTGCATTTTTTAGAAAAAAACAAACATATGTTGGATTATAAACCATTTTTAAATATGTAAATTGGTTTTAACACTCACTTACAAAATGCCTTACATATTCTTTTGTAAAACTATTACGCTGATAAGCACAGAAAGCCTGATACATTGACTAAATTGAGTAATATCAGTGAAATCAAAGTCTCTTCCAGTAATCTTTGTCCTTATGCTGAAGATGTTCCTTCGTTTCAGAGGGACTCGTTGTTTTTGCTCTATTGGCGAACATAGTTTGATCTAAACATGTACAAAGCTTCCCATATCAGTCAGTTTTATGAAATCTGCTTTGGAAATGGAGATGGCATAAAAGTCCATATTAAAGTCAAATAAAGGTCAAGTCTGAATATTTTGTCACCATTTTACATTAAATGTTGTTAATTGTGTGCTGGTTTTGAACAATTATTTAATTACTGTAAACACTACAATAGTATAACATTAAAGTTTTACGAAGGTTTGCAAATATGAAAATACTTTTTGCATGGATGGGGCCTTTGTCCCTTTTTCTCCCTATTTATTGCATTAGACAGAAGCACATTGTACGTTCTGTGTCTCTGGAAACACTTGTGTAAGTAATTACTCATGACACAACAGAGCATTGTTTGACAGCTATTTCTTAAAACAATAGCAAGTACTGTATAAGACTACTTACACCAAATAAAACTTTTCCAGATTTGAGTGCATGTAATATAAAATTTCTTTCAGTGTGCCTCCTTGTGACATACAGTGGTGCGTGTGTCGAGAGTTCTGTGTTTCTGTGACGTCTCTGCCTGGATTCAATGCGGCTGTCAATAATCCGAGCTGATGGTAGAGGGATTCAGCATTTCTTCTCTCTGTAGAAAAAATAAATAAATAAAAAAATGATATATTTTTGCCTTACAGTTTTGAAACCACAAGAGGGCACTGATTTATCAGAATTACTCATGATAGCAAATGATAACAAGCCCTACATGACCTTTCTCAGCAAAAATGGCTATTTCCATGTTATTTTCCTATGGGGGGCAGGGCAGTCTCACTGTTACAGACCACATAAACTGGTCACAGATACACAAGATCACAATCCTGACCTCCATCTGCAGATGTATCCAGCTGAGGGACTGTGTGATACGTGTGTAAACTCCAGGTTTGTTGCTTTCGGCACAGCCTTGTCCCCAGCTTGTGGCCCCCACCAATTTCCAGATAGAGGAATCCTCACAAGCCAGTGGACCACCACTGTCACCCTATTACCAGCATGGACAAACACATTCTTTTTCCAGATATTTTACTTGAAACTTTAGTGTTTCATGTTTACTTGAACAGTAATATTCCAATGTTAAATGGAACAGATCTCATCATTTCTTTTATGCATATTCAAGTAATTTATTCATGTAAAGGTGTTAACCCAACTACCATAATCTGGATTTTAGAAACAAGAAAGCCGGCATATGGCTGTATTAACTAGAATTCATAATATAATATAATATAATACAATAAAAATAATAATGAAATAAAAAGCCACTACTTAAAGAGTGAAAAACTTTCATGGCTATGTTTTTTAACCCAAATAATTACCCTTTTAAAAATGCACTTTGTAAAAACGTTAAAATAAAAGTTTTACTTTAGGTACTATTAATATTCATTATTGTTTGCTTTAACCCTTATCTGTCACACTAGGGTTGGTCTCTTTTTAAAGAAGACACTCAGCATATTGTTGCTGAAGTGAAAGCACTTAAAAAAAAAGAAGTTTTTTTTACTGTAAAGCAAATACTGTACTAAAACATTGTTTTATTTTATACAAAATATTTGACAAAATCATTTTCACTCTAAAAATGCTATAAAATCAAAGCCATGTGTCTAACCAAGTTGTGTTCTAAATTTGGGTTGATTTCACAAAAATAGAAGTTTAGGAGTAATTCCAATAATAGCCACCAGGTGTAACCCACATTCCATTGAAAAAATATGTATGCATTCTCCAGCAACAAATAAATACATTTCTGTCACAATATCACTTCTATCACAAAACCAGTTGCCAAATGTGGAACTTTGAGTCTCAGACCTTTCCAACAATATGTGTTTTGTCAAGAGTAGAAAAAGTTATTATTATAAAATCGTTAATTTTGTATTATGAAACATGACTCCGCTCACTAGGGGGAGGAGACAGCTAAAAGGGTTTAAAGTTGGCTTACAGTTTCCTGAAAACACAATGTTCAATTTTAAAAGCTTTTCATACGATCTATTTTGAGTGTTTAAGCTTTCGAATGATACGCTACCCAAGTTATGAGGATTACTAAAATATGTGTTAGGAAAAAAGGCAATGCATCCCACTAGTGGGACATAGTAGCCTACACTTATTTTGATATGTTGATTTTAGCACACTAAGCACATGAAAAAAATACTTGAATATAATTTTAAATGTAGTGTGTTATTTGATATTACATTTAAAGTTATATTTTAGATACATTAAATTGAAAATTCATCATTAAAAATGTGCAATATCAATATATTTAAATACACAAAACAAGTTTCAGTAGAAATTACAATAAAGTTTTAGTTTACCATAAATGCTTGTCAGTGCATTTTGCAGTAATTATGAAATTACATAAAGGAGTGGGTCAAAAAAAGTTCAGCTAAATGCATTTATTATAAATACTTCATTTAATTGCAATAACCTGCAGTTAATGGTCTGAAAACATTACATTCAGTGTGTACTTAAGTATATTATTTTAAAGTAGCCTATTATTTCTTGAAATACACTTTCTGTACAGCTTTTTCAAACGGTTTATCCAGAATCTAAATTTTAAATGGAATTTGATGCACGTTACAATTTATTTTACATTGTCCTTGTTACATGTGTTGCATGTACAAATTATGCATAATTACATGCACCTAAACCAAACCCTAACCCTAGCCCTATATAGTAAGTATGGTTACACTTTATTTGAAGGTGTCATTGTTACAGTGTAAGTACTGAGTAATATTAAGCAACTATGTAGGCCTACTTATTATAGGGTTAGGGTAGGATTTGGATGAGGGTTAGTTGCATGTAATTATGCATCATTTACTGTTTTTTTATTTTTATAATTAACTATGGTAAGTACATGTAACATATGTAACAAGGACACTGTAAAATTAAGTGTTACCGTAAGTATATGTTGTTAATATTACTCAGTACCTAAATGCATAGTAACACTGTAACAAGGACACAATTAAAATAAAGTGTAACCTCTGTCACTGATTGCAGTTCTGGCAGTTCATGGACTGAAATATATGATTAGATGATTTGAATAGATGATTTACCTGGCAGGAGTCTGTCCCCCCCTCCAGGTATCCTGCACAGATCATGCCTGCTGATATATAGCCTTGATAAACCTCCGGCTGACTGCAGGCCTTGTTAGAGATAGTGGCACTCTTGCTGAAAGCAGTGAGTCGCTCCCATCCCCTAAAACACAGAACTCAAATCAATGGCTGCGTCTAAAAGCTTAAAAACGCTGCCTTCAAAAGGAAACATTCCTAGATCGAAAGGCATCAAGGCACGTCCAAATCCAATATTAGCTTTACTTCCCGTCTCCTGAAATACCTTCAGCTGATTGATTTCCATTTAGTGACAGTTGAGCAAAAAAATAAAATGGCGTCTGAAAGTTGCAGTTGGTGGTCAGTTTGTGTAAATGTATGTTTTGACCAATGTTTTTCATTTTTGATGTCAGGAATTACTATTGTATAGTAATTAAGTTTTCGCTTAGTTATCACCAAAGCTCTCTCTATTTTGTTGTAGATCATTACTGTTACTTTTTGCTTTCTGAGTCAAAGTCATTGCCTTATAGGGCATTATAAGTCAGCTGCTTTTTTTGCGCATGCAGCCAAAATCACCGTTTCCCATTTATTTTTGGCTGGTAGCACAGCATATTTCAGTCTGAAACAGAGGCAGCACAGTTCAAGATCACAAGATGTTTGGCTGAATATCTGGTCATCCCCTGCTGACAGATACTGCAGTTTCGACATATTTGGAAACAAAAAGCATATTTCTCCATTAAAATACGTACAAAGGTCTCTGAGTATTCTGACCCAATATTTTTTCAACATATAAACGCAGAAAGATTCAAATCATTATCAGAATTAATCAGTATTTACGAAGTTCCATGGACTTCTTGAGCTGCTGTCATTGAGATTAATTGAAATGCTAACAGATAGCCCTTTACAGGTATTAATGTGCATTCAAGTCATATCGGAAAGATTGTGTTTAGAAGTTAAACGCACATGAACGCCACCACTAAGTCCTTATTATGAGTGGAAAGCTCGGGTTTTTATTTGAGCCCAGAGTTTCTGAGGTGGCGACGTGTCAGTGAGAAAACATGGCAGATGCAATTGATACAGCATCTGTTCTGACAGTGAACTTGTTGAAATGTGTAAAACTATTATTATTATTATCATATCATATCGTGAAAAAGGGAAGTTTCTTTTTTTTTGCTGAGTTTATTATAATAGTGCAATACTTAGAACTGTTGCATGTGGCAAAGTGTCCAACGGTAGCTTTGAACATGCCTGATGTTTTACACGTCTTCAGAAGTGATTTAAATTTGTGTAACAGACTTTCGACACAACCCGTAAAGCATTAGCGGACAAAACGGAGGGGGGCCCTGCACCTCAAAGTGGTTTTCAATCTGGAGCATTCTATGAGGAGGAGATCCCAAGAGGAGTTGACTGGAGATGTACACACCACACCAGATGCTGACTTGGCACCAGATACTGTTAGTGACACTGTTACACCCAAGCCGCAAAAAGTGGTTTTGGTCTATATAGCTAATTTTACCCTTCATGACAACTGTGAGGGGGGTGAATTTTTTTTTGTAACTCATCCGTTTAAATTATATTAAGCCCTTTAAGTTCTGCATAATTCTGCGTGGTCACTTGAGTGACAGTGGATTGCGGCTGCTGTCACTACTAGTCGCTTGTCTGCTGTCTGTTAGCGTCACGTCACCTCAGCTAATCCCGCCTCTTTGCCCATTTTCGGTTATCCGGGAGTGTCGCACTGCCAAGATGGCGACGGCCGGCTCCGCCCACTTTGGGATTCAAAAATGCTCTTCAGAAACCTACGGGTGACGTCACGGACACTATGTCCATATTTCTTTTACAGTCTATGGTTACACCCCAACCCCAACTACTACATGAGAAACTTTGAAAGAAGTTGGTGCTAGTTTTAGTACCTCAACAGTTCAAGTTTTTAGACTGTTTTTGTAACCTTTGTTTTTATTTTTGCTCTTATCCACTGCTTTTATGGACCTTTTGCACTTCCTTGGCTTTAAAGGCCCACTGAAGTGCATTGGAACGCGCAGCTTTGTATGATGCATTGACGTAATTTCCACTGAAACAGGAAGCTAAGGCGGGATATATTGAATGGCTCCTCCCCCTTTTCAAACAGCCAATAGCGTCTAGTTTACCCACAGACTGCAAGTCGTACTTGACAGCACCATGGAAGCGAATCCGAGTGCTGATGATACTTTGGATTCAATAGTAGAGGTGTGAATAAATTCTAGCCATTTCATTCTTAACCAACGTACAGTTGGAAAACGGAATAAAACTCGAGCATTTGAGCAACCGAACACATGTCTCCAATCCATATTGCTTCATGAAGTGTCAACGGTCGCTTCGGCCAGGTGGTATTTAAGCATAGGGGGTAGAGCTTTAGATTCTAGAGAGGGGATTTTGATTGGACAGAAGATGTGATGAGGAGCTGAAGTCCGCTGTGATGTCATAAAAATCCGTGATCCATTTTAGCGGAAGTTTATCTCCTAAAAGCAAATTTTGTCATTGTTTTGGAACACACCATCTTATTCATAACCATAAGGCTACATATTTATACTAAAAGCTAAAAAACGTACATTTTGATTTCAGGGGGTCTTTAAAGTATTACATTTCTTTTGGAACTAACTTTAAACGGATGCCTAGTGTGATTCTCCTTGTGACTTTTTACGTCCATACATATATTTACACAGTATAAAATATATTATGATTTGATTTTTTATATATAAAATATATAAACGGTTTTGTACAGCACCTTCAAATATTGAATAAACAATAAAAAAGGAAAAACACACCTGATGCGCATTCTTTGTCCATCTTTTTGCAGAAGTGGAGTTAAAAATCTTGCTGTATTTTTGCTGACAATGTTCATTACCGTCTTGCTCCCACCAAAGTAATTTGAACACACCTGATGTTATCATTATGACTTCCCAGCTTGTAAATACGAACTTCCCAGGAGGACGTGAATGCACTATTAGCCCTTGTTTAGTATAACATAGTATAGTCAATATAGTCAGATATAACAACATTAGCTTCCCACACTTACCACCATCAACCATGGCGCCCCATCCTGAGATCCAACACATTTTACCATCCTCAAACTGCTCCCCAAAGTTCGGCAGACAGATAGGCTCCACAAAACCTAAGAAAAAAATAAAAATGACACCCATCAAACAAACAAGCCATTTGTCACAATGAATGCAAAACATGTGCATGGCAGGTGGTTGCAGGTCTTTAAGATAAGATTAAGTGTTTATTTGCATAACTGCCAGCTGTGACAAAAGCTAGCTCAAAGAAACGTCACCCCACGTGGTTCATCAAAAGAACCACTTTTCCAGTTTAAATGAGCTTATTTTGCAGAAGGTACCATTAAAGATGAGGGGCGCACCAGTTTCATCAGAGCAATATCATAGTCCAAGCCCTTGGGTCTGTAGCGACTGTGATAAATGATCTTCTCTACGGCGAGAGACTGCCCTGCATTCATCGGCTGTTCTATCAATCCCACATAGACGGTCCAAAGCATAGGGTAGGCATACCTGCATGGAAATCAGACTAGGATCATTTCCATGTGGCTAGAGGAATATGATAATACTGGTTCATGAGCACATTATAAACTCACTCGTACACACAATGTGCAGCTGTCAGTATCCAGCGAGATGATATAATGGAGCCTCCACACAGGTGCACGTTCTGAAAGTGTAGGCTCACCTGCCAGGGGAACTGGCCCTCAACTGACAGGTTACCGCCAACTATGCGAGAATTCAACTTAGGTCTGGAACCACAGGCTATAAAGAAATAGAATGAAATGTTTGCTGGTGTAACATAGATGTTTGACTCAGAAATGTTTGCTTGATGTTTATTGATGTTATAGTTTAGAAAGTGGCCATCTCTTAAAATGAAAAACACAAAAAGATGCCATTTGCTTGGTTTTGCTTATGTTTAACTAACTCTCATTTGTTTCGAAAGTACCAGTGGCTTTGGACTCAACACTGTCACCTACTGGCCTGGATGTATGTACGTTTTTTATACTTCAAAAAAAAAAAAAAAAATGGATCTTTTTCTTTTTAAATCACTTTTAGCGTGTGTATCTTTTACTTTGTAAATCACTTTAAGCGTTATCATTTTAACAGGATGAATTAAAAATTTTGGATTGTGAATAATCTGGAATATTGATATTACAACTATCTTCTCAGTAGGGAATGAAGAGCATACAATAAATGTTTTTGAGTAATGTATTAAGATGTGGCCACATTTAGCGTTGCTCGGCAAATTTTCGTGGACAAAATCCAGTCATTTCAATAGGAATCCACGATATCGTAAATTTCGTGTGAGGGCAAAAGAATTCGCTGCGCAGATTTTGCAATAAGTTTACGTTCAAGAAAGCTGCTTAGTTTGAAAGTGACTTCTGTGTGAGCAGTGCTTCATACATCGCTAAACTATGACAATTTTGCCAATATTTTGTGACCACAATGTGAAAAATAACTTTTGCTTACCTATGCATTTAAGTGTTGTTACCTTCCCCAGACTGCACTGGGTTTTACTGGGGAGAAAAAAAATAAAATAAAATGTAGATAGTTAAGAAATGGCCATTATATATGACATATGCCATTAAATGGGTTAATCCACCCAAAACCTTTTTTTTTTTTGAAAAAAAAGAAAGAAGATAGGCCTATTTTGGAATAGTTTGACAGGCCTGGTCACCACTTGCTTTCATTTTATTGAAAAAGCCATTAACAAAAAAGCTAAACACAGATTAGTTTGTATTATTGGAGGTGAGTAAATGATGACAAAAGTGAGACAGTCCATACACGTTGAGTAAACCTACAGAATAATAATATTTGACAAAGATTTAGTGGGATTATACTGATCTACTATGTATGACTTTAAAAAAGGAACAAAAATGAAGAGCATAGCAGCTGTGAAAGAGTTTCATTCAAAGAGTCTAAAGGATACAGAGCTGTTGGCTACAGAACAAAGTAAATACAAAATACAAAAACACAGCTTTGTGGGCAACTGCTGTGAACAAAAGGGACTCCACTCCAGTTTCAGAGAAAAGAAAGAAAGAGGTTTTTCTCAAGGACTTTGCTCTGAATGGCAAAGTGAAATTAAAAATTCCCTCAATGGCTTGTATACATGATCAAGCATGATGAAACAGATAGTATACACCGGCAGTGCAATGCAGTCAAGCCTGGGATATTGGTGTACATTACAGGATATTCACATGGTAAACCAAATTCATTGGTACAGCATTAACAACTAACACCCCCTTATAAAGAACTAGAACAGCACATCCTGAGGAAAATAACAGTGCTTTGGAACAACATTCGATTTTAAGTTTCAGATGAGTACAGTTTTTATTTCTAAGTAAATGAAATGTTAAATCAGAGCTGCTTTGATGATGCAAACTGGTATTTGTTTTCATATTATTCACGAATTCACACTTACATACAATTAGAGGGATAAAGTTTAATGCGTATTTGGCGTGCTGTCCAGGAGGAGGGCTCCGAGCTCAGTGTTTGGCCCGAACCCAGAGTACTCCCCCCGTATGTAAGTGGTAGGACTAGAAGTGTGGAGAAGGGGTGGTGGAGGGATGCTGCTAAACTGTCAATGAATTAAGGTGAGACTGCTGAATATATATATACACACCTCTCATTGTTGATTGCTAAGTGCTCTCCACTCGTGTTAATTATCTGAACGTGCTCCTCCAGAACTTTGTTAATAAAACATCATTTTTTACTTTGTCATCATAATCATTTTCACTAATTTCTCAAAATTTCAGCTCCAACCCTAATCAAACACAACTGAATTAAGATCTAATTAAGCTAATTCAGATCTGGAACACTTAGTTACAGACAGGCGTGTTGAAGCCGGGTTGAAACTGAAGGCTGTTGGAAGTTGTTTCAAAGTTATTTGTACAAGAATCTATAACAAAATTCAGGACATTTGTCAGTACCCTGCAAACACTATAATTAGGAAGAGACTGTGTTTACCTGAAATGAGTTATGTTGTGTATCTTGATAGCTTGCTGGGAACTTGTGTGGTTCAAACTTAATGACACCAGGTTACTTTGTAAGTCCTGCTCAATAGAGGACAGATGAAGAGCTTTCGACTCCACATATCTAACAGAGAGGGGAAAAAGTAAAGCAGCTTAAAAAACATGTTGTGGCATGTACAATGTAGCGCTAGCATCAAACATCCATGTGTCCCAAGCCCTTTATCAGATGTGTGTGTTGTTCTTAGAAAGTTTTCAATGGATGAACTCACAGTCTAGTCATAAAGTTTAAAAGAGGCTTGGTCAACCGCTTCAAACTGGTTTTGGAAATGTCACACCCTTTACCATAATAACCGTGTTAGATCTGGGTGGAAAAAAAAACAGTAGATACGCCCAAATCGCACACCCTCCTTGAATGAATGAATGAGGCATTTATATAGCGCTTTCATATGTACTACTGGCTGCAGTAACACGTCTCTGTCCATGCGGGGGCGCTCGCAGGCGAGTGCAGAATGAATGGAGGTCTATGGCGCTATACCCATCAAATTCCACTTTTCTCAGGATATTTTTTGTCTAGAAATTTGAATGTTGTATTCAAAAGGAGATGCAAAGAAATTACACATTGCTGGGTGTTAGATTTTTTAGAGTCACTTATTTGCTTTAAAAAGTCTTTTAAAATGTCAATGACGTCATACACAGTGATAGTGCTTTACGGCAATCCTTCAGTCACTTTGGTGCTTTCGCGCTCTGCACTTTCTTTTCTCTCGAGGCATCGACAACACAGCTGACACAGGTAACTACACACACCACAGCTGACACAGGTAACTACACACACCACAGCTGACACAGGTAACTACACACACCACAGCTGACACAGGTAACTACACACACCACAGCTGACACAGGTAACTACACACACCACAGCTGACACAGGTAACTACACACACCACAGCTGACACAGGTAACTACACACACCACAGCTGACACAGGTAACTACACAACACAGCCGACACGGGTAAACACACAACACAGCTGACACAGGTAACTACACAACACAGCTGACACAGGTAAACACACAACACAGCTGACACAGGTAAATACACGTGCTAGAAGAGTTTTTGTGTTGTTTGTTTCTGGTCCCGCTTCGGATGCCACGATGCCATCAAGCGGTATCTCTGGTCGTAATCAGTCATTCACTGACCAATCAGCGTTCATTAGCAGAATGCTAGCGTGTTATGGGCAACAAAAACTCAGCCTGTAAGAAATCGAAAGGACATAAGTACTCGTTCTTTCAATTTCGACCTATAACCCATGTTGAACTTGCAAAACCTACAATCAAATCTGAGATTTCTCAACGGCAATCGGGTGAAAGAGACACATTTAGCCGTCTAGCCCCATAGACTCCCATTCAGTCTGCACTCGCCCGCGATCACCTCCAGTGGAATTCTAATGGAACTGCAACCAAGATCGATAGAATGGGGCTAATAGGAAGTGCCAAGGCTCTCCGTAGACGGCTCTGACGTAGCTTAAAAGCTAGATGAGCTACAGTCAGAAAGGGCTTAGGTATATCTATAGGTGGTACTGCGTAGTGCTACCTAACAAGTCAGCACAAGATTGTTGTTTGACTCTCATGATTTATGTGAAAATTCCTAAAAGAGGTGAAGTCTTGAGTCTACACCTAAAGATTAGGACGATTATGCTGTTTTCATATGTTGGGTATCTAATTCTAAACCTTTTGATGGAGGCCCAACGTCCTGCACAGTTCAGCTCCAACTTGCCCTAACACACCTGCCTGAAAGCTTCTAGTAAACCTAAAGCCCTTGAATAGTTGTTTCTGGTGTGTTTAATTTAGGTTAGAGAGCTAAACTCTGCAGGCCTTGGAGCAGGATTGGGTGTGTAGAGGGTGGGTGTTTGGTGTTTTAAGCCCCCAATGGCGCCTTCCAGGCGAGCGGATGGGTAGGTTTATGGTTGAGGGTAGGGTTAGCTGCCTCTAAGGAGCCATTGGGGGCTTAAAACACCATCGAGCATAGAGGGTGAGTAAAGGAGGGTGTTTCAATACCTCGAATAGCCGAGCTGTTTGCAAGCAGAGAGGGAAAGGTTAGAGTCCCAGTTCTCGGCACAAACAGTTCTCCAGACTCCATTAGTGAGCACCTGCAGTACAGAGCTCTTGCCACTCAGACGCACTGCACAGAGAGATAGACACATGACACATGAACAGCAACATTCAACAACAGTACTGAATATTAATATGAGTATGCTGTTGCTCACCGCAGCTGAGCTCATCTTCTCCATGTTCACAATCAAAATGTCCATCGCATGTGCTAACATGCTAATACACCCAGAAGAACCACATCGAAACTTCCCAGCACAGCTCATGCCAACTAAAGCAGTGGAAATACGAGGATTATTCATAATTAGAATAATTAGAGCCTAGCCCACTAATTGTGGGGTAATTGGTAATTATAGGACCATTCATTATAAACATTTATTGTTCATTGAAACACAACAGTGACACGATGCACTCCAAGTAAACGTTCATCATTTTATTGCTCAGTTTTTTTATCATATTCAGTGAAATTGACACTATAATCCGACAGAACAAAATAAGATGGTTTTAGAAAAAAACCCGAGCTTCTAACTCCACCTGGAGCGTGTTATTTGTTTTGCAAAAATCCACCGCTCCCGGATCATCGGGTCCAATCAGCGCAGGGGGGTGTGAGATCTGACTGTCAATCACAGGTCGTGCACACGCCACAGATCCCCCCTCACTCGCGCACGTTAATATCACATGCACACGCCACGCCTGAAGTTCGCCTGGAGATTGCATGAAGCGTGATGGCGGAGAGAAAATCTACTAACAAGCTTCCAATTCCGCGGTTATTGCTATCTATGGATAGATTAGCCAGGGCAACCTACCTCCGAGATAGATGCTGAAGAGACGGACGCGTTCGGTGCCTCTAGGCTTATTTGTTGATCACATTTATACCTAATGCTTCCTACGGGTGTATTAACTACAGTAATCTGCACTTAAACAACTCAATACACATTCAGGTTTTGGCCAACTTACAATTTTAAGATAGCAAGAGTTGTCCATCTTGCTCATCCGCTTGATGGCAACCTGCACAAAAAAAAAAGACACAGTTTCAATAACAGTAACAGTATTCAAGCACCTGGGACACAGTTTCAAAACAGTAACAGTATTCAAGCACCTGGCCTGGTACTAAGTATTAAACCATCTGTAAATTGTTTTAAATGTGTTTTGATGTGTAGGGCTGAACAAATATGGGCAGAACTCTTTACTGCCCTGGTACTTCAAAAAGCCTTTTAAAGGTATACATGTGAATTAAACATGCACAATGGCCTTCATCATCACAGTATGCTAATGCCTATCTAGTGCAAGGGATTCATCAATATGCTGATTGAGGACTGTTGGGACACTCCAAGCACAGGATGGTTCTGTCGGGAGAGACAGAGTCTTTTGCACCTCAATGACACGTCTGTTGTACCATTTGCTTCACAGGACATACAGTACTATAGATGCTTTCAACTACATACTGTTTATGTACTACTGTGTTCTAATATGTAACTATGCCATGTTTGGTCTCATCTGACAGCTTATAAACTGAAATGAATGGTGGTGAATTTAATAGAGATATTAAAGTATCCTAATGTACAATCTAGGTACTATTGGTTAAACATGCATCACTACCCATTTGCCTCATCTTTTTGTTTCCTGTTGGTCGGTTTGGTGTTGGTATTCCACTCATGTTTAACAATGCTTTGCTCAGGGTATAAGAAGGAAAGGTAACTGTTGATCTAGGACAAAGGCTTTAACCCTGCCACTCCCGCACACCGGTGCGTAACCTTATACTACAAGAAAGTTTTCTATACAGTATGTTGTTCCATTCTACTGTCTGTATATTTAAACATGTAACTTAATAAATAACTTTGCCTGCTTTAAAGGCTTTGAGAATATTTCTTTTTATCACTGATTATGTTGAAAGTTAAAGTGATTATAACTTTCGTTATCTAAATGCTCAGGTTAAATCCTACGTTTTCCTATCAGTTCTAAGGAAGCCTTTAAAGAATAAGAGGTTAAAGAATAACAACAACTTTTAATGGAGTCAGATTAATTATATTGGAGTCAGATAAATATTTGAATTATACACGTCATCCTTCAACTGCCTTTTGTTCCGATTATTGGTTCAAATAGCAGCGTAAGCTTCCAGCCTTACAGATGCATGCAAGACCAAAATGTTTGTACAATTCAGAAAGATTTACCTTTCGGCCATCAAATTTGCGTGTTCCTGCGTACACCTTGCCATATCCTCCGGATCCAATTATATCTTCCACGTCATAGAGACTCTCAAAGCACCCTGAAAAACAAACAGAAAAATATGAGACAATTATTAGCTTGCTAGATTCATTGTTTTATTTAAAAAATATCAGTGCTGGTCGAGCAACAGTAAATCTCCAAATACTCACAATGCAACCAAATACAGAAACACGCTGCAAATACTCACAACACAACCAAATACAGAAACACGCTGCAAATACTCACAACGCAACCAAATACAGAAACACGCTGCAAATACTCACAACACAACCAAATACAGAAACATGCTGCAAATACTCACAACTCAACCAAATACAAAAACACTGCAAATAATCACAATGCAACCAAATACAAAAACACTGCAAATACTCACAGCTCAACCAAATACAGAAGCACATTACAAATGATCACAATGCAACCAAATACAGAAACGTGCTGCAAATAACAGAAATGTTTCAAGTGACAAACCTGGGAGGAAATGCTTATTGTTCAATGTCTACTTGTCAGTGGTGTTGCTTGACCATCCTGATCATATGTGAGTTGTGAGTATTTACAGCGTGTTCCTGTATTTGGTTGATTTTTGAGAATTTGCAGTGCGTTTCTTTATTTGGTTGTGTTTTGAGTATTTGCAACACGTGTTGCAAAACAGGTGAAGATATTTTCTTAATTTGCTGCTGTTTTTTCTATTTGCATGTGTTTTCTTTAGTTGCAGTGTGTTGAGCTCTCTCAACCACCGTATGTTATCACGGTAAACCTGCTTTTAAACAATCTGTATTGTATAAAGGGCTATTTAAATAAAGGTGTCTTGATTTCAGTTTTGTGTAGAGTATCCAAATTTGATAAATAAAGGCATTTCACAGGGGAGTGGTGGTTTCTGGAGTCTGTATTCTAAGAGTAAAAGAGTACTGTACACAAAAGAGTACTGTGGCAGTACCATAGTGCAGTGTTGGGATCATATACCATGGTAGCCTGATACCAGAATTCATGTACCATGATGTTTTACAATTCTGATTTATGTCCAAAAGACCATGGTAATACTTTTTGGTACTTTTGCTGTGTGTGACGTGTATAATGTTATTTTTAAAGAGTGTGGGTTAGTCTGTTTTTGGAAACAGTAATAATAAGGCACACCCTGCTTTCCACCAAACCACAGTGCGGCGGTGCCCTACTTCCAGTGTCACTCGATCACCATGATTTTGCATGTTCCTGGATCAAAATATTATACATATTATACATTTACATGACATAAACCTGTCCCTCAAATGTGATTGGTTAATAGAAATGTTGTTCCAGGATCAACAAAGATGTTGATCCAGGAACATGTTGCTTTTGGTGAAATCATGTTTACCAGTGTAGTGTGACTTGGTGAGTCCCTAACGCTGACTTTCTTGGTTTTTCTAGACTTTTTATTTTATTTATTTTTTACTACCCTGCATATTTTTGCATATTTAAATGTAAAAAAACAACCTTTTGGTGTTTATTGGTTGGTGTGTTTCTAGGATTTCAGATTTCAGATTCGTGAATTTAACTTTTTGTTATGCTGGTAGAAAGTCTCTTTACATCAGGAGAGCAATCACTAAGTTAAGTGGTATAAATGTATTTATATGTGTATGTATATATAGTCTGTGGAAGGCGTAGGACCATAAAATGTTTGTCCAATCATTTCATTCGATCCTACCTGTTACCTGCCTGTAAACGTATGTATTTTCATACCTCTGCGCACCAGCTTGCGCAAACATCTCACGTCATCAGCGCACTATGCAGAGTTAGACAGACGTCAGTCACCGAGCACCGCAACCGAAACAGCAGCCACCTTTTACAGTTCCTCCTGAACCAAAACATCAAGCTTATGCTGCATTCACGCCATAACTACTGTAATTTGGAAGAGAGGAAAGCCATGACATACTCAGAGCGGTTTGTGACTAGAATTTCAATGGCAACAATATCAACGCGGAAATGAATCTGCAGCAGCAGCTCAGTTCTCTTTAAGTTGTTTATGTTCATTATTATTGTAATGTTATGTGCTTTAACATGAGGTAGTTAAACGCCATCTCTTGTGATGCTTTTCTTTGTTCCCTGCTGAACACATTAATTTGTTATGAAGGAGACGTGGCTTTGGAGACGCTCTGGGAGGGATTTTATGCTTTCAAAGCTTGCTCGCTATTGCTAGCCTCTCCAAAATTGCCTATACCTTTGAGTACAGTAAAAAGTATTTATACTTTGTTGATATACTCCACTGGATGTGATGAGTTCACCCTGAAGACAATGAAGACTCACCGCCCAGTCCAATTCCAAGCACAATAATGAGGGTGAGCAGGACACAAGCCCCGATCAGTATCTCCATCCTGCGTGCAAACAGGCTGCCACGGAGTGTTTTCTCCTCTGCTAGATTGTTGACAGTTACATGAGATGATAATTAACATAAAAGAGATTCATATTTATGCATTCAGAAGACACTTTATCCAAAGCAATAATACATTTTATGGGTATGTACTTTCCTCTGGGGGTTTGAACCCACAATTTTAATGTTGGCATCATGTGTTATAAGTGAATCTACAGGAAAAGAGTGTTCCTTTGTGTGTTTTACTATCTAGTGCAAAGGACTGACTGCAACAAGGTTTATGTATAGGATGACTGAAATTGTTTTGGAAGAGTTTGGATCAATGCTTCTAGCGTTTTTGGACGGTAATGTAAAATTCAGAGGTTATGAATGTAATTGTAAGCTATACAGGCAAACTGTTTTAATTGAGTTTGGTTTTAAATAGTATAAATCAATGTCAGGAAGAAGTTAGTCTACATTTTGATGATTTGACCTTAATGGATGATGCACATTAGTACCTGTAACAAAGGGCTGGACTTTGGTAACTGGCATTGAAAGGCTGGGCTGGGCTGAGGGGGTTTCTGTTAGAGGTCTGTGGAAGTGACTTCAAAAGTGGGTTTGACAGTGCTGTCATCTGGTGGAGGACAGGCACTTGAACTGTCCAGGGGACTGACCTTCAGCAGGGCCGGGGGATCCATAGCAGGAATGTCTTCCTCGGTTACAGAGACCACCTCTATTTTCTCTGGATATATCTGATCAGCTGCTCCCTGTGTGGAAGCATGAAGACTCATCCATGATCCAGCATCCATTTATCTGTGTGCTGCATTCCTTAAGTATCATTTTTACAGATTTTACTTATAAAGATCCTATTTTTTTTATCTACAACAAACCACATTTATTTTGTTATTATTTGTTATGGTATTTATGAATCTTTTAAATTAGCTTTAACTTTTGTATTTTCATTCTTTCATTTTCATTTTAATTCTAATTTTAGTTTAACCCTAGAATGCATGAACCAAAAAACCTATACGAATGCATAAATGGGGTCAAAATGACCCATATTGGAATGAATGGTTTCTTCCAAAAAAACAGAGACAGAAATGTTTTAATATATCAAAGATGTCTGTGTGTCCACTTTCCTCATATGCATTACAAAAGATGAAATGTATTCTAAATTAAATCTACTGTAAAGAAGTCTGAACCTTCAATCCTCACGTCTTTCTCCAAACCATGTCAAAATAATGTTCCAAAGCAAATCCTGTTCCATTTTTTTCCATTGTATATGGCCAATAAAATGATTACAGCCTCATGGCACATGTAATAAATGAGTTGCTATGTGGTCTTACCTGAACATCTGTTTGTGTGCTCTCTATACAGGGAATATATTCTCCATCTCCATCAGCGCCAGCATCTACACCTGCTGTAGACTCCAATTCCTCTGGATTTGCCATGACTTACTTCATACACTCATATTAACAGCTCTCACACATGTACAGTTGGTTTTAGATTTGACTGGAGAAAGACATAGCAGAAGAAGCAGAAGAATTATGGAGAAAATATCACATTGATATATAGCAAACTGATATTGGACAGATCACTCAAAACACAAAAGTCAACACGTCCAATTTACCTAATAGAGTTATAAAGTCCATGTTGTCTGATTAGCTTGAAACGTTGTTTTTCCGTTGATCTGCTCATTTTTAGTTCTCTTCTTGTCTTCTTACCTTTAGTCTCTCTCAATTACAGACTGACACAGACTCTTCGAGGTAGAGCGGGACATCTGATCGGGGTAGTGCTGAGAGGTAGTGTCGCTGTGAGAGGGGATCGGATGACCCCGCATCTCCCTCAATGCAGCTCAGCTTACAGAGAGGCCTGTGAACCTGATCAAATGCAGAGGTGATGATGGAGGGGCTTTAAAAATGGAGGACAGGAATGGAGATATGAAAAAGATAATGATTTATTCTGATGAAATGAAAATGTAAAATGATATTGAGAGTTTAGGGTCAGTTGGCCAAGACGAGGACCAGGAAAAGCATGGGTTGGGACTGGGAGTGAACAAACTATTGGTTATGAGTTTATTTTCAGCATATTTTATTTTGGGTAGATAGATAGACAGACAATAAGCCAACTTAAAGGTGCATTGTGTAATATTTAGGAGGATCTGTTGACAGAAATGCAATATCATATACATAATGTTTTCAATGGTAGTCTATATACGGACAAACGCTTTTCGTCTCTATGCTGTTCTTCGTGCAAGGAAGCTAACTAAAGTCAGCGAATAAAACACTGACACAATGATGAACAAGTAACAATAATATTCACAATAACATATCATTTTACTGATTAATTAAGTAAACCTAATTTCTTAATTTATCTTTGTAAAGAAACTTCATTGCTTAACTGGCTACTCTTTGCTGTCTCAGACGACACACCTTTTCCTGTCAGTCACCGTAACTTCTGTTGATTGCAATTCCCAACCTCACCACCAGATGCCGCTAAAAAAATTACTTAGTGCACCTTATATACAAAAAAAAAAAAAAAAAAATTAAATTAAAAGGTTCAAAATGAATAAAACCCCTGAATTGATAGGTTCATAATGCATGATACCCATGGAGGGGGAATTTACGCTTGTTTCTATATCAGCATTAGGTGTGTTTTGGAGCTGTTGTCATTGGAGAACCTTATGGGAGTCTAGCTTGTTTTTCAACCTAGGCTATTTATCTGTCATGTCTTATTCAGTAAGGAGTCAATTCAGCCTTTGAAGATTTCTTTTCTTTTTCTTTTTGTAAATTACAACATTCACTGTCAGCATGTGTGCATCTCTTTAATTTGGAGTTCAGAACTTTTATTCTTACAATGATATAATGAGGCCTTCACACGCACAGCAGTAAAGTACACATCATACAAATCATACATGTCAAACTTATGTAGGACAAAATTATTACAGAACAGGGTGTCTGTATCAGTTTTGTTCTTGTTTTAAACAAAAGCTAAATAAAAATATATATAAAAGCTAATACAAAATATTAATAAATAATAATAGTATATAAATAACAATAAAATAACACTATCATGCATTTAGATCTAATTTACACATTAGATAGACAAATAAATAAATACATAAATATTTACACATTCATTACATTCAAAATCACATTTTCATAATAAAGATGTCACATGCACAGGTCATTTACAATTTAAACGTTTTAAATAAAATTAAAAACTGAGGTTTTTGGTCAATCTCTGGGAATTATTTATTTATTTATTTATTTTTTGGTATGTTAAAAATAAATGACTGTTGTGCATAATTTATAGACTGCTTTTACCTTTCACCAAACGAGTTCTATGACATTACAAGCTTGGGGCGACATTTTAAAATAATTATTGTTGACAGGATGTGGTTACACTGTGCAAATAAAACAAAACTAAACCGCTAGCCCTTAACACACACTGCTGTTTACAAAGCCTATTTAGCTGATTTCTCACAAATACTTTGTTCATCTGTCCAGTAGAAGGGACAAAAAAATGAGCTTACAGCACCCAGTGACTGCTTCATCATAGGTTTAAGTGTTGATGTAGTAGCTGGCAAGTAGATATGATGTGTCAGATGAGAGTTTAGCGAGATGAGGGTTTGCGAGGAAGAAAGTGTGTGCAGGCCTGGTGGCGGCCTACCCTGTTGCTTGCCTCAGCTTTCCTTGCTGGGACAGAGCAAGGAAAAACCCTGTGTGCGTCAGAGAGGAGTACGTGTTGTAGTGATTTTCTTCCATGCGCTCTTTAAACAGGCATTCATTTGAGAACTTCTTCTACAACAAAGAAGAGATTTAAATGTTAATGAATGCCTTTGCAAACGCTTCGTTATTTCAGGATGCACTTGAAAGGGATCGGGATTATACCTTTCAAATAGCTTAAATTACTATTATCTCATATAGACATAAGAGTTAAATATTATGAGACATTTGATGCTTGCCATCAAGTTTCCATGATGTCATTTCTCACCGTTCCATGCGCAATTCCTTCCTGATTCATACACAAATACAGTTCACTCATCACACCACGGATACCCACTATGCCCGGCCTCATAGCAAACACTCTCATCAAGCCTAAAAGACAAACAGAAAATGAAGAAAAACTCATTAAATAGAAATGAAAGAAAAGGGTGCAATATAAAGAAGATAACTCTGTGTAGAATGAAAGATTTTCTGTCAATTTCATATGTGCAAATGTGTTATATTTCCTCTGAGGGTTATGAGGGTTATAGACATATAAATCATACTGTACTCAGAAGGCTCATGAACGCCCCACACACTCCCGTTCGCCAGGATCTGTAGGTGAAAACCAATCCCAACACGGCACTACAGGAGCTGATGTGTGACGAGACCTCGAGCTGGATTAGACTCGTCCACGGCTGATGGGATATTCAAAGAGCAAAGGTATTAACATCTCAAATCAGCTGAAACTCAGAGAGTGACATTTACAGTTAGAGGTCATTTTTGCAACAACAAAAAAACAATCAGGCTGCTAAAGGGATGTATTTTGTGATACTTAATTTTTTTTTGTATATGTTTGTTATAATATTATTTTGAATATGTCATACATTGAGGATCAAAGTATAATTACCGTAAAAAAAAAAGAACGGTATGATTACATTCATATCATTTTGTACAAATAACTCCCCTGGCAACACACACAGCTCATATATAATAGTATGCGTCAGAGATCTGTCCTTGTGTGTTTGATTACTGTCAGCTAGACAGGATCTGAGGCATACTGAAGCTCCTGTGCATGAATTCTGCAGACTGAATTTGTCACGGCCATTTTGCTAACACGTCATTTCTCTTAGAGTTAATCAGTATGATTTCAGCTTGATTCAGCTTTGCTTCAAGGTTGTGCGTTCAGAGATGCTCTTCTGCAGACCTCGGTTGTACCGAGTGGTTATTTGAGTTGCCATCAGCTGGAACCAGTCTGGCCGTTCTTCATGATCTCTGCATCAACAAGACATTTTCACTGCCGCTCACTGGATATTTTTCTCTTTTTTGGACCATTTTCAGATGTTTGTGCCTGAAAATCTTAGTAGATCAGCAGTTCCTGAAATACTCAGACCAGCCCATCTAGCATCAACAACCATGCCACGTTCAAAGTCACTTAAATCACCTTTCTCCCCATTCAGTTTGAACTTTAGCAGATTGTCTTGACCATGTCTACAAGCCTAAATTAAGTTGCTGCAATGTGATTGGCTGATTAGATATTTGCATTAATGAGTAGTTGAAAGTGTGCAGTGACTGTATATGTTATGCATCCTCTGCACAATATGAGAGTTTCTGTATGCACTGGATAACTTTCTGCATTTTCCAATTTGTGCAAGAACGTAGCATATTGTTTACTGTCAATTTTGTGTTACCAACTTAAAAATACAGTGTGTACTCAGTATTCAGTTAGTAAGATAGAATTCCATTTTATGCAATGTTGATTATAAAATATGTTCGTTATGGAGTAAAATACATGATGTAGGACCAGCTATGAAACAAAACAAGTTTTGACCATATCACCTGTAAATAAAGCATTTAAATGATGACAGAACTTAAATTTTTAAGTGAACTATTCCTTTAACATTAATCATTGTCCAGTAAAACAACTGGAAAAGTCCAAGGGCCTTGGAGTCAAAAGGTTTGAGAACCACTGCGGTATTACTGTATGTCACATGACACTTTATTTTGTGTCATAAATATGTGTGAAGTGTACAGGCCAGTCATCCCAGTACTTAAATTACAAATAGCAGACCTAAGAGTAGGCTATCTTTATGATACTTTTTATAATAATGACCTTCAACACAGAGCTGCACAGATGACGTGTGTTCTGACAGCTGAACAAAGGCCAGCTGTATACTAGACTTCCTTACATGTCTATATATAAGATCAGTTGCTTAAAAACAGAACAAATGTACCAAGAGAGGTTCCTCTTTCAGCTAGAAAGATCCAAAATAGACACCTTTTATCTATTCGCGTCTCTGACTTCCATTACAGTATATATTCTCAAAAGGTTTTTTTTTCTCTTGCACTAAGCCAGAAATCTCCACTTCAGTAGCACATACTTACATTAGACTTTACAGTTTTATTCCTATCTAAATTCGAATGTTTTTTTCCAGAGAGGTTTGTTCATATATCAGTTGCTTTATTAAACCTTTTCTCCCAAAAACATTGCGATTTGTTTCCAAAATGCAAATTAGTGCATAATTAATTAGATAATGCCTCATTTGCGTATGTATACAATCATAACATTTCAGAAAACTTGTAACTGGGGAAGTATGGTGATATCTATGAGTTAATATTACTGTGGTGCCTTGCCTTCATGAATTTACAAAGAAAATGACTGATCTGTAATTTTATTTGAATGTTTTTAGGATTAACATTTCCATGAATTCTCAAAAGGTGTTTTGTGTGATCTTACCTTTCTCTCTCCTCTTTGCATCCCTCATTGAGAGCAGCCACATGTGTCTCAAGCAGCCTGCCTGATCACCTGACAAATGGGTTTCTTCATCTGTGCAGTTGCAGCTTACACAAAATGACAATATAACTAATATAAAGCATAAAAGCATGCAATGGAAATCCATGACAAGGGCATCAGGTCCACAAATACCCATGTGGCCTCCAGGTGAAGCGCTTTGACATGCTGTCAGCTTGCGGTGGCACCTGTAATAGCGTCTCTGAGGCCCAGTTTCCTTCCTGAAATCACCAGTGCTGCGGCTGACTCTATATAGAGCCTCTTCCGATGTGAAGCTAGATGAACATTGTGTCCTCCACTCAGTGTAAACATACTTCACTACAGGGTCAGTGTGCCTCCAATCGTCCTATCTCCATCCTTTAAACATATATCTTCTTCTCTGATACCTTCACTAAATGAACAAACTCACGCAGATACAATTTTGCGTATGTGTACATGACTACATAAGAAAATCTTCTGCATTATCACTATATCTTCTCATTCATTCATTGTGATGTTGTAGGATGTCACAGGCACGAAGTGTTGTAATGTATGAAGGCCCTCAAGGGGTGAGGCCTCAGTTTGGCCTCTATTAAAGTTCTTGATGACTTTCACTTTATTAACATGAGGGCCCAGGACTAATAATGCAAATGTATTTACTGTATGATGGACTGATAATAGAAAAAAAAAGTGTAATTTAAGACAAAGGAAACAGCAACAGATTACATTGATTTAACAGTGCTTCTCGTGTGGGACTATGGAATGTCCATTGGATTGTGAGATTAATATGTGATGATGTTTCCAATAAGACAAGATTAAAGTGGGTGATGATAAGTCAGTTTAGCCTCAGACAGCAGGTTCTGACGTATGTGCTCTATGTTCTCTGAAAGCACAAAATGTCTAAATCATTGGGAAGAAAATGATATGCCTCATATCTCAGGTTGTGTCAATATTAGCTCTGACCGTTTGCTATTATCATGGAAAGCGGACGCTGCGGGATTGTGTAGTTTAGTGGAAACTTGGTTTTTGCTGTACTCCTACAAAGTTACAAAGGGATACAAGTTATAAACACTGACAGATCAAAATAAAAGACTGATAAATAGAGTAGTTTGTAGTCCTAAAATCAGGAAGTAAAAATAATCATAGAGGTTTCCTTCTGAAAGTTATAATAGGTTTTCATAATTGCACTTTTGGATTTATGGATTATATGTTCTGTGGTTTTATGTTAACATCACTGGAAGAGATTTTCACAACATAAATTCCATAGTCATACCTCAAACAGATGTAGCAAATATTTTCTTTTGTATTGTGACATATGAGTGACAATCTGAGTGGATTAAAGGTAGGGTTGTCACTTTCGGAGAGGCTAGCAATAGCAAGCTAGTTTTGAAAGCATTAGATCCCACCCTCCCTTCAGAGCGTCTCCAAAGCCACGCCTCCTTCAAAACACGTGAACATGCACAGCCAGAGCATTACCTCATGTCTCAAAGCCCATTACATTATAATAATAATAAACGTAAAAAACTCTGACCTATTAGCCTATCTGACTGCTGCAGATTCATTTCGGCGTTATAGTGTTGCTGCCAGAGAAACGCATAAACCCGAGTCTGAGGACGTAAACGTCAAGGGTTGCAATCTTGTAATTACAATTACGACATGGCGTGAACAAAGCATAAGCTTGTTGTTTTGGTTCAGGAGGAACTGTAAAAGGCGGCTGATGTTTGTTTGTTGCGCTCTGTGACTGTCTGTCTAATCACATAGCCTTACGAAACGAGCTGATGACGTGTGATGTCTGCGAAAGCAGATGCGCGAAGGTATGGAAATACATATGTTGACACAGGCACGTAGGACATCGTATCAATGCATTCGGACCGAATTTATTTAATATTTAGACTACTATTGTGGTCTATTGTTGATTGCTATCAGGATGGGAAGAGAGTTTCAACCAGTATAACAGAAAGTGTTTATGGAAAATATTTTGCCTAACCTACCTTTAAGTCATCAAAGAGATGTCTGTCATTTTCCCTGGAAGCTCCAGTTATGATAGCCTATTTTGATTAAAAATTACTCTGTCAAAAATGTAAAAATAAATTAAATAAAACATAAACATGGATGATTCGTTTACAATAAGATCTGTAACTTGCATTTAGAAAATAGACAGGTGAATTTTCATTTCATGCAAACTTTTATAAAATGTTTATAATTCAAAAACCAATGGAAATTCCAGAAATAACTCAGCGACTCAACAGCACTCAACACTTTAACTTGGCCTACAAATTTACTATTCATGACTGAACAGCTCTAGTCTGTGACTTGAGTGATAGTCGGCTACTTTGCAATTGTTACAAAATAATTGTTTATTAATAGTCAAGCTTATCTTGAGGAATTGTGTATTTTTTATTTTCAAATGTGGCTTATTTTAGAATGGATAATAAAAATTATAAAAGGTTTTGATACAAACCGTGTTTGTTTTGAATTTATTTGAACTGTATGTAATTATTCTCTTTCATGTGGAGTGTGACCAACTTATTTCAAACTCACACTGAAGAAGTGAAAGTGTGCCGATTCTTAAATTCTTAATTCTGGTCAACCTAAAACACTGACTTATTTACATGCTCTGACGTTTATTTAGTCTATTAAAAGCGTGATCATGCATCGTCGTTGCAAAGCAAATAGCACTAAGTAACTTTATTAAACCTTTTTAAAAGCAGTGCTTTAAACCTGCATTAACATTAACCAGAGATGCTTTAAAGATCTTGGAACGCTGACAAGGTTTTTTTTTTTTTTACACACTGACAATCTTACTTTGACTTGATTGGTCAATTCTTTTCAACGCTCTTGCGAGCTTTAGGTGTCCTCGGCAGGCGCCTGAAAGAAGAAGCGGAAAGCGCCCATTCGTGTATGCACTGCGCAGTAAAAGCTGTTGAATGTTTGTCATTGCTAAAGTGTGCTTTTGTTGTATCTACTACGGTTGATCGCTTTCTCTTCTTAAGGGTATTGTGACATTTTAATGAGAATATTAAAAGCTAGCTGTGTTTTGATTTAAGCTAACGTCATAAGCATAAAGCATGGACTGCAGAGTTCTGTCAGTTCAAAGTCATGTTGTCAGAGGATATGTGGGAAACAAATCTGCATCGTTTCCTTTGCAGGTAAGAAGCAGTAGCTTTTGCAGTGCATTAGATGCCTGCAGCGACATTTACAGTTTTAACGTAGTTGTTATGCAACTAATTTGCAAGCTCATTTGCATCCACAACCATTACAACAATAAAAACTGCCTTAGTTTCCCACTACAATGCATGTCAGTATGTAAAACATGTTGTCGTAACCTGTGTCATGCTGTAATAGGTGCTGGGCTTTGAAGTGGACACTATAAACTCTGTGCAGTTCTCCAATCACACAGGTAAATAACTGCTGCTTCCATTAAAGCAAAAGAAGGACATACCAAATGCTAAGACATTCTGAAATGTATTTTTCAGTTTAAGTTTTTGCTCAAATTATATGCTAATGACAAATGATGATTAAAAACATAAGTATGTACTCTTTTTGTGAAGAAAATGTAGATACTTTTGAGTGTGTAACAAAAAGTAGACAAGCTTTGGGACATACTATCACGTCATACAATTGCGTCTTTAACGGATGCTCTCTGTCGCATCTTATCACAATAAACTGGCCTGTCAATCATCTTGTCACAGTTAAAATCCTCCACATTTCATTTAATCTTATGTCCTACCGTATAGGATTTTTTTTTTAGTATAGTACCATTTGGGGTTTTTTAATCAGATTAAACTTTATCAGACTCAAACCTTTATCTAAACCTCTCACCGTTGGTCGCGCATATGCACCATGTTTGTAGTTTTTTAAAATCTTTTTACTCATGTTTGTAGTTCCTCCTTCAAAGCGCAATGAGTTGTGGGCAATATTAGCCTTTATAGTGAGCATGGATCCACACTTCGAAAATCCAGTGGAAATAGTAGACAATCCAGGGACTTCTGACATACACTTTTTAACATACTATGCTTTGGAACACACTTATTTTAATCTCACATACTGTTTAGGATGGATAGTATGGACATTGAGACGCAAGGTATGAATCATTCATTCAACTGATTCGTTCAATATACTGATTCAAGAAAGTTTTTTACATTTACATTTTAAAGGGATAGTTCACCCCAAAATGCCATTTATTACTCTCCCTCATGTCGTTCCAAACACGCAAGACTTTCATTTTATCTTCAAAACACAAATTAAGAACTAACCCTTTAAGGGTTGTGGGGTGGTTGAGTGCTTGCAGAAGAGGTTCTTCTTGAAAGATGTGATGTTCTCAACAGTTCAGGTGGATTTGGCGGCTCGTTCCAGCAGAGGGGAGTGGAAAGTGACCTTTTGCCTAATTCTTGTTCAGTTACTTTAGCTGGAGGGGAGGGGAGTGTATTACAAGGCTGAGCGTACAGATGGAACAAAGAGTGTCCGTTGTTTGAGAGAGGCGGTTAGTGGGAGACGGATCCAGAGACCGCAGAGGAGAAGTGTGTAGGAGAGAGATAGAAGAGGTAATAGTGAAAGGAGACCAGAGGAGCTTGTGACTGTTTTATAGTGAGATTTTGAATAATTTATTCAGCTGAATTTATTCAAAAGTAACTGATATTTTTTTAAAGTCATTGAATTATTCAATTAACCAATTTTTTTTTCAAAACACTTATTCGTTCAATAACGTAGTTGATTCATTAATAATAATTCATTCAATCCATTATGATCTGTGACAGATATGAGGGAGAGGTGTGGAGCTCAGTCCCTGCACCACTGAAATCCACTCATTCATTCATTTAACTAGGTCAGTGAATCGGTCATTTCAAATTAGGGTAAACAGAAAAGGGGGCATTCAATGGTTTAAAAGAGTTAAAACCGGTCTACAATTCGTGTGCACTTTGTTTTTTTTCTCAGAGTAGTAACTTTTTATTGCTATGGTCCTTTATCATGTTCCTAGATATCCTTTTGACATTTTAACATGTTTGCTGTGATTATGTAGCCAATTCTTTTGAGGGTGTGTTGCTAAGAGCCATGGGTTTAAAAGGGCTGTTTGCTCATGCTGTTCAACATTTGTTCCACCCGGCGTCATTCTTGTTTGTGAATCCTCCCAGGGTTCAGAGTTATGGTGTCATGACTTTTCATTGCAATTCCCAGACTTCTTACAGTTCACACCTAATTTCTCACACAGTGCATTTTGGGTTTCTCCCCTTTGTATAAGCCTTCTCTTTCTTCCCCAAAGTCACAAGGATTTAGGTATTTTGTACATTCATTTGTCTTCAGAGTTAAATGTGGTGAGAATGAAAAAAAAAAAAAATATATATATACTATCGTTACTAATCCCCTTGTTAAGTGACTCGTGGGATATGTCTCAGTTTGAACACTGCAGTATTGAAATCAGTCACTGAATGAGTCATTCAGAAAATTTAAGAAAATAAAAGAGTTTATTGTAGAGCATTCAGATTCAGAATCACATGATAATATCATATGAAGAAGATTGCCCTAAAGAGAAACAGAGCTCTATTTTGGCGATTGGATGGGAAACAGGACAGTTATGCATGTAAAATAAAATGTTGTGCATTGTTGCACTGATGAAGTGATCACTAGTCTCACATTTATTCATGTTCTTATAGTTATAAGTACACAGATGTCCTAAACTATTCCATCATGACATCTTCACCAATTAATTTCACCGAAGTGAAATGAAACAAATAATCGCCTGAGAAGTCAGCCATTCCAGTGATAAATCAATGAATCAATTGAGAAATCAATGTAAACATAATGCTAAATAGACAAATTAATTTGTTTATAATTAATTTAACCCTTAAAGGGGCAAGCATAAATAAATTTGATGGAAAAATGATTCATTGCTATTTTTGTATGTATCTAGACTAAAATGACACAGTTCATGCATTTTTTCCAAAATATGACCTTTATTTTCTAAGTTACACTCTGTATCTCCCGAGATACATTGCCCATTTAGGGTAACATTTTGCAATGTATTCTTTTTTATTATAGTTCATATGACAACTTTTAAAACATTTAATGAACAATTAATTAGCTACATTTTTTCATTTTATCCATACAACATTAGAAAAATTGGAAAATTTCTAAAACAAAATCACTCTAAAATATCATAATCGTGAAAAATATAAAAACACTTACCTCATGGCCAGTGTCTTTGTCCACGTATGCTGCCATTTTGGATTTTGATACAAATGTTTGGAATGTTGGCATAAAGTCACATGACCCGATTACATGACCCGATTACATGACCCATCACCCCATCAGTGTTTCTCATCAACTGCAACCACATATAATGCCCCTCCCCCTACAGCCTGTTAACGACTGTATCCCCCAAGATACAGAAACTCTTTAAGGGTTAATAAAAAATATATAATGTGCAATCTAATTCTTAATGTAGAAACTATGGGTAGTGTAGTAATATGTTTAATATGGAGTAGCTTTTTTAATTTGCTGCATTTCTATATAATTATGTGATTTTAATGTAATTTTTCTTTGTGTCAAATAAATTACTTAATTTATCTATTTATCCACATGACCATAATTTTTTGCTAGCTTGTTTTATTTGACAATTCATTTACTGATTTTTTTTTTCAAATGACGGAGTGGCACAAATGAACCCCTAATGTTCATGCCACAGCAGATAATACAGATCTTGTCTGATGGGACAACCCATTTATTGTTTCAGCCATCATGTGCCCTCTACAGACATCCTGTTTTAACTGACAAAGGACATACTACGTCAGCTCATTTGATTCAAGGTTTAATGCATTTTAAATGCATTTTAAAATGGATTTGCGGTCTAGCAGTTTGCTCAGTTATATTATGTCAATGATCAAATGTTTGTTTAAGGGGCAGGTTGGCGCCTGTGAGGAGCCGTTGGGCTCATTAGACATCCTTTGAACTGTCACCTGTCGCCTCCATAGGTATAGTTAATTATAGGGTTTAATAATTCTCCGCTATACAGTTCATCTTTAAAGGTTTCTGTGCTTTCAGCATGTGCTCAAAGCATATAATTTAAACCTTTTAGTAGAGCTAAAAAGCTGCTTTAAATCAAACATGTCTGAATTTGTCAGGGTCATCCATAATCTCATGGTTTTATCCGCATTTATTTGAAGTTATTGGCAAAATGTGGACCATCAAACTTGGAAAATAAAATCCTTGGTAAATGATGGTGATTTGTAGATTGAAAAGCCTTCTGACTGTATCAGAAGCAATGTTTCTCCTGTTTGTCAGCACTGTTTCACTCTGGTGCTCTTCGCGTGTCGGTCAAAAATGACAGATTTTTTTTTATTTCAATGAAATGAGTGTTCTATATTTTAGTTCGATAATGTTTTTTTATTTTATATTTTGTATTTTTAGGTTATTTTATGGTACAAAAATATATTTACACTGTATTTATAATCCATTTATTCACTTTTTGAGCATAGACCTGAAAATGAAATGTCCAACTTAAACTGTCGTAAATCTTGAATGCTTTAGAGCACAGACTTAAGTTTTGATCTCCTTTTCAAGACGACGCTTGGCAGATTATTGCTGAAGTGAAAAAAGTTTTAAAAAGTGACCTTAAAAGAAGTTACAGAAATAAGGTTACAGAAAAATACTTAAAGTTTTTACATTTATTATTATGAAAAATGCTATTTTCAATTTTTATATGAAATATGTATTTTCAAAAACATGTTTTACTCTAAAACTGTAAGAAAATCAAAGCCATCAATCTAAACAAGTTGTGTTCAGAATTTGAGCCCGATATCTCAAAAAATGAGCTTTCAGTAAGATTTTGTTTGGCCGCAGTACCAAAAGTTTTCACTAGATGAAATTCATCTCCCATTAATTTCCAATGCGGTAATTTTTGACGTGAGGAGCACAAGTGTGACAATTTTTTTCAGGACCATTTAACCTGTTCGAATCTAGCCATGATTTTTTTTTGGGTGTTCACATGGCAAGTGCCAAAACCTTTACCAAGTTTCATACCATTCCGATGAAGAAAAAAACAAATGTAACATTTTTCAGTCAAAAATGACCGAAGAGCACCAGGGGGTTAAACTAGTTTAAATCACAGAGACATTTGTGTTCTTTGCTGAATAGCGACCGCACGATATACGTCACCTTTTCTCATTAATATTCATTAAGCTAGCGACGATGTTCATTATATACAGTAATTGACAGACAGCTGAGAGACACAGACTCTTGCTTAAAAGTCCATCTCTCCCCTCCCCCTTTGTGTGGTATTGAAGAGCTGGATGGCCCTGGGGACAAAGGACCTCCTCAACCTGTCTGTAGAGCATGACTGTGACAGAAGTCTGCTACTGAACCTGCTCCTCTGTTTAATGAACGTGCTATGTAGTGGGTGGCGATCATTGTCCATGATCGCCAGCATCCTGTTCATTGTCCGTTTCTCTGCAGTAGCTGTGAGTGACTCTAGCTCAATGCCGACAACAGAGCCAGCTTTCTTTACCAGTCTGTTCAGTCGCCCAGCGTCTTTCTTCTTAGTGCTGCCTCCCCAGCACTCCACAGCATAAAACAGGAAACCGGCAATGACTGACTGGTAAAACATCCTGAGTAGCTTACTGCAGATATTGAATGACCGCAGCCGCCTCAGGAAATAGAGCCGACTTTGCCCTTTCTGATACAGCGCATCCGAGTTGGCTGACCAGTCCAGTTCAGTTTATTGTCCAAGTTTATGCATGCATGCGGTCTTTAAGTGACAGCGGCCTAATATTCCTGCTGTTGTCTGTGTCATTAATGTTTATAAAATAAAATATGGCACAGCATCTCGTACCTTATTACTAAAGCATGAATTTCAGTTATATATGACACAGGCTAGGCTACTTGAATTATGCCTATAAAAAAGTCTTTCTCTTGCCAGGATATGAGCACTGGAAAGGGCAAGTGATGACTGCGGACGAATTACATGTCCTGTACGGGGGATCAAGCTCAACAACGTGAACCATTACGACTATGTGCTCACAGGTACAGGTCTTTCCTCCTGTTATTGTGTCTGCTGGTATTTAATAACTGATGTACATTATTCAATTACTGTCAGACACAGGACTACCCCAGACTGGTTTACATAGGATTATGTATATCCAAACTCATTAAAAGTAGCCTACATAACTTGGTTTATAACTGTAATTACATTCATGATTTTGTCTAGGGATGCAGCATTTTTAATTGGTCTGCTGCAGTATTATTTATTTATATTTTTTTGTTGTATAAAATCAATTACTTATTATCCATCAATTATATTCATATTTACTATTTATCCATTTGGCCATCATTTATTTCCTAATTGTTTATTTCTCACTTGATCTATTGATTTCTATGCAGATGGACATTACATTTCATAATTTAAATTAAATTAATCACTTTTGGTCATTTGGTTTCATCCATGTTTTTCTTTCTTCCAGGGTACTCTAGGGATGATTCCTTTTTGGAAACGGTGGTCAACATTGTACAGGAGCTGAAGAGAGCAAACCCAAGCCTGGTGTATGGTGTGTATATTAGGGCTGTAGGGTCGCTAACGATTATTTTGGTAATCGAGTAATCGGTCGATTATTTTGATGATTAATCGAGTAATCAGATTTTTTTTTGTGTGGTAATAAAAATAGACCTAAGGCGAATAAGAGCTTTTAAAATGACTTAAAATTAGGGCTGCACGATTAATCGTATTTTAATCGCAATATCTGCTTTTCTCTATGAATAATCATTGCGACATTGGCCTGCGTGTTATTTATCCTGAAAACTTTTTTTTTTATTTGAAATTTTCTATATCCAGCATTGATAACTCCCCACTAGCTTTGATTTTTGTGGTTGCCAGAGCTTAAATCCGGCAAAAAGAGCTTTTCTCTTACATTTTCTGGTGTTTTACTTAAACTGTGCAATCTGGCAACCCTGTGCTCGTGCTCTCTCTTCACTGTGGGAAAGCACTGATGATCTGAAAACAAACATGCGCTGGAGTTTAGCGATATTCTGCTTACATGAAATTGTCATACATTCAGTCTGTGTTTCTTCACAAGCCGCTTGTGTTGTTTGTGTGACTTAAAGTTTTAATGATGTGAATCAGTTGAAAACGACATTGCCACTGACAGTTTTTATTACACACTAGCAGTGTGAACGGAGCCGCTCTGAGACACGTAACCTGTACGCATGTAAATAATTAAAGCTTATATATAGGCTATTAAACCTGCAGCCCCATACATTTGTTTAATTGAATCGCAGCCTTTGTGAATTCACAATAGACTATGTTATATGATTTTTAAACGGATACATCACGCAGCTTTAGAAAACGTGCTAATAATGCGGTTCATGGATTCTCGTCTGTTGAATGCGCCACTTCCGGTAGTTTGCCGGGTAATCGACACAGGTGTAGTGCAGTCAAAGATTTTTAAAAATCGAGTACTTAAATTTAATCGAGGAATCGTGACAGCCCTAGTGTATATATTAAAGTGGTAACACTTTACAATAAAGTTTTATTTGTTAACATTAGTTAAGATGAACTTAAAATGACAATACTTTTACAGTATTTTTCAAGCTTAGTGTTATTTTACTAATATGTTTTTAAAATCAAAGATTTGTCTTTTAACATTAGCACTCTGAACCAACATGAACAAACAATAAACCACTGTATTTTTATTAACAAACATTAACAAAGAAGAATAATTGCTATAAAAATATATTGCTCATTGTTAGTTCATGTAAGATAATGCAATACATTTCTAGTTCAGTCATGAAACTCTAGATTGGTGCAGACACATGCAGTTGGCTGGCAATCACATCATTTACTACATGGCATGGCACACACTGAGTGCGGGATTACTTTCCTAACATTTAAATAGTCTGGTTCAGTGTTCATTGTACGCTTGTCCTGCATCAGAGTTCATCTGAAACCCTCCACCTCCCACAGCTCCACCTGCCTAGATCTGCTACTGGATTCACGTATATTTATGCAGCAGCAGCAGCAGCAGCAGCAGCAGATCTTACATGCTCACATCAGTGTCTGTGTATCTTTTGGCAGTAGTTCGTACAGCAGTTAATAGTTTATATAGTTAATATAGCTCACTCAGTAAGACTAAATGGACTGCTAGGGATTTTACTGTAATGAGTTAAACAGGATATAATTAGAATATCATTGCTCACTGACATGTGTTACACAGTGTATTATGTTCATTGCTGTTTTTTTTTTTCCTGCCTACCCAAGTGTGTGATCCAGTGCTGGGTGATAATGGGGCTATGGTAAGCATATAATATATAGATATATATAAAAATAAAAACCCTAAAATATTTGCATTGTACTTTCCTAGTCAAAAATGGAACCCCTTATTTAGCTGTTGTGGTTAAAGTTTCTAAATAGCTGATCACTTCCTGTTTTATTTCAAGTATGTTCCTGAGAACCTGGTGCCCATCTACAGGGACAAAGTAGTGCCAGCCGCTGACATAATCACTCCCAATCAGTTTGAAGCAGAGTAAGTGTTCTGTTATGCTGATTTATAGGCCTTTATCGCATCACAATAAACGCCGGAAGTAGCCGCGAAAAATTGCTGAAGCAGTGTACTGCGTCTTCCGGTTATTGTGGTCAATAACGGTCACCATGGCTGCCTGTAAATTATCACTGGACTACTTCGCTCTCGCATGTCCCAAAAGTTGATTTTTTTGATTGTTTTCTTGATTCCATTTTAATGGTTTAATTAAATTGTTATAACCAATTATTTAAAATGTAATGATTTAAGCAAAACTTTCTTCAAATGTTAAACCAAACTTTTAGTTTTTCTCAAATGAAGCTAAAATGCTGCTGAAGTGACTCTCAGAGCGGCTGTGTTGATGAAGTGCATTAATGTCCTCATATAGGCTGAAAACATCACGAGCGTCATGCGTGCCTCAGTGTGTGTGTGGTAAATGAAACCACACACACACCATTCATTCCATTCATTCCATTCATTCACCATTCATTTACAGAGACACGCAGAACATGCATGATTCCTATTTAAATAGTCTTTATGCGGTTTAATATTGACAGACACTGGTCTATATCGCGATTTTATTTAAGTTTACTGACCTACTTTTCATTTAAAGGTAACTAAGTAACCACCGGAAGTGCGAGTACACTGCTTGGCGATTTCGAACGTTTATGGCAAGCCGTTTTAGCTTAAATTGTACCCAGCGTTACTCGTCGTAATTGCATTTTTACTAGTAAGAATTGAATTAGAGAGCTCTACAATTCAGTTCTTACTAGTAAAAATGACAATTAGCGAGCTCTCTAATTCAGTTATTACTAGTAAAAAAACGAATTAAAGATATGTATAATTGCAGAGCTCTGTAATTGAATTAAAGAGCT
>FLSR01000627.1:149645-176616 GCA_900092035.1 Leuciscus waleckii
CTGTAAACATAATATTTTAGTGAAATTTTGCGGGCAAAAAAAGTATGTTTTTTGTTGTCAATTGCGTAGCGTTGGTATAATTTTAGATGTACAGCTCACATAGAAGTCACTTTTAAAACAAGCAGCGCAGCAAATTCACGTGACCAATTTGAAAATGAGCGAAACCTGCTTACGAACTTTTTCGCCCGCACACGAAACTCCAGATCACACAGATTCGTATTGAAACGACTAGATTTCGCCCGCAAAATATATTCTTGTCATTTTTACAGTTATTTTAGTGACTTTTTTTTTCTACAAAAATCACGTTAACATGCATATTGTTTATGTGGCTATACTATTTAAACATAGCTATGTTTCTATCCACATTTTGAAGTATCGCATCAAAAAAACGAGTGATGGAAACGCCAAATTTCCGAAACCCTTAATTTGAAAACACGTTTTTATGCACAGTTGAGGTGGTTTTTGACTTGTGTGAAAAAGAGTTAATGCGAATAATGGGAGGTGGAAGCACATTTACCGAATAAATTCTGACGTAGCGAACATTAAATCCACATGACTAATCGGCTGTTTCTGCTGATGGGGTTTTATTTACTGTTGGTTACTAGGTTACCAATACCATCGTCATCCACTCGAACAACTTAATGGAAACGCACCTAATTCGCATTTGTTTTTGGGTTTTTTTTTCTTGTTTTTTTTCTTCTTGTTTGGATGGAAACCCAGCTAATGAGTATTTTAACATTTAGAGATTGGCACCATTAACTTTCATTTAGAAATGCCTCACTGTAATCCAGATTTATGCTTTTTTTTTAAAAGAAGAGGAGAAAATTAAATGGAAATAATTTTTTTGCAGTATGGCAACATTACGCCACAATTGGGCTTAACTTGTAATAACTGTAACTAATGAATGGAACTCAAACTACTGAACGGAAAGTGTAACTGTTGTCTTGTATTTCAGGTGATGAATCTGCTGCATTCGATGGGTCCAGAGACCGTGGTCATCACCAGCTCTGACCTGCCCTCTCCTCTGGGGGATCAGTATCTGGTCGCCCTGGGGAGCCAGAAAAGAGGTGATTTTGTTTTATCGTCCCACCACACCCAGTTTACTTAAACCCAGTGCAGTGAAACTATTAAAGCTCTTGCAATGCTTGCCTCATACTTTTCATCATCACTCATTGTCTGGGTTGAGTAAGTTGCAGTTATGCTATTTCAGAATTCAGTTGCCTCATTTTGCATGTTCAAAGTTCACGCGTGGCAGCTTGTCTCTGTTTAAACAACTGATAGTTGTATGGTAGAATGAGCCGTATTTAAAGCTGGTGTAAAGGTGATGATACACAGGGCAACCTTTTGAGCAATGTTGCTGGGCAATTAGCTGTGTGATTGTTGCTGGGCAATGTTGCTGCGTGATTGTTGCTTGGGCACTTTCCCATTGCGAATAGGCAACAAATTTCTATCTGGATAATTTAGATTGGTCGTGGGCCCTGTGTCTCATCTGGTTGCCCGTTGATGGCAACATTGCTCAAAAAGTTGCCCTGTGTATCATCACTTTAAGAGGAAGTTAAACCCACATCTGTGATCACAATCACACTTACTATAAAAAGTTACTTACTATAAAAAGTTACTTACTATATTAACGTTGCTATGTTGCTCGGAAACCATACACAGTCAGGTTCTAGAAGTCCCATTTAATATTTATAACTATAACTTATAAACCATTACAGACACTTACTGTGAGCTATGAGGTTGTTAATTGATCAGCCTTGCCATATTTCATGTATTTTTATTTTAATAATCAGCAGAATTTCTGGTAAGTGACAAGCAATTCGCACCAAAATCCTTTTAGCCCCCGCCCACTACATGAAGCACTGTGAATGATGTAATAGTCAGTCTCCTTATGATCTTAAACTATTTCTGTATGCATTTTCTGAAATATATAAGTAAAATATATTGTTTATATGTTTAATCAACATCTTTAAATCAATAGCTTTCTTCTTCAATTTTCATTTGATTGTCATTCGCAATGCTTCTTGGGATTGTAGTTCTCTCCCTCATTAAGTACACAGTCTTGTGCATTTGTCTTGTCTGATTAAAAATGTTTCAATTTGTGCTAAAATTCAAAGTTTGTAAGTTGCTATTCAACTTGTAGCTCATTCAAGAGTTATTTCAAATGCATCATTCTTAACTAGTGGTTTCTGTCAAAGGGTTTTATCCCAGTTTTGAATTTAATGATATCCTCTCAGTATCATATATGATATGATATATATGTTGTTTCTCAGTGAGAGCAGATGGTACCATGGTGACCCAACAGATCCGTATGGACATCCCCAGGGTAGATGCCGTGTTTGTGGGAACAGGAGACCTGTTTGCTGCGATGCTGCTAGCGTGGACACCCTCCATCCAAATGATCTGAAGGTAAACAAGATGATGGCACACTAATTATAGTTGTGTTCTCAAGAGTAAGAACAAAGCAGTTTGCTTCAGCAAATGATATACTGTGGTTACAATTTTGTTCCTTTAAATTGTAATTTTGCCCATTTTCAACCTGCTTTGTATAGGTAGAATGTCAGTAGTGTATGAACAATAGCTGTTTCCATCCACATATTTTTATGCGCATTTTGGGATATCGCATCAAAAACAGCTGGATGGAAACACCAAGATGCGCATAAATTCTCAAAATGCACATAATGCACGGCTCGTTTGAGTCGGATACATTTTTTATCCGCTAAGAAAACATGCGCATAATTTATGATGGAAACACATTTAGCCAATAAATTCCCTCAATGCACATCAAAAAAATCATGTGACTGCGTGATGAGACGGCATAACTGGACTAACCAATGGATCGGTCTCGTTACACAGCATCTGAAATGCTGTTTTGGTCATTCTGAAACGCTTAAAGTCCATTGTCAAAGTGGTTCAGTATAATTACCTCCCAGAACTCTCTTACACGACCCTTCCCAAACAGCAGCATCCGCCTCCCAAAGTAAGATAACACGTTTATTGCGTTTCGTCTGCGTGCTCTGAGATGAAAGTAATTATGAATAATACTACATATTGGGGCTTCTCCTACTTTTCTTATAGTATCACTATAAGAAAAGTAGGAGAAGCCCCTATATATAGTAATTTTCGTAATATGTAGCAGTTTATCAGAAGGAAAAATCACATTTTGCTGGATAGAAATTTGCTTTGTTCGTAAATGTTTTTGCGATTTTGCGATTTTTCTAATTTTGCGCACAAGTTAAATTCGCAACTTTGGATGGAAACATAGCTAATGTTTACTCTTTTTCTGTTACCTGGGTTGAGAAATTCTTGTTTACTTGTCAGCAAAAGTTTGCTTGATGACACAAAAAACAATAGTGCTTTCGTGAAAAATAGAGATTGTACTTCCGCATTTTTGTATCCCGGCCCACGATAGTCGGATCAACAGAGGGTTATTACCAAACAGTTTTTATTAGAGTAGGTTTATCACTGAAAATTGTATCACACTTTGTCTACTCTTTATACAGCACTATAGTAAAAGGAACTCTACAACAGCTTTCTTACCTGTATGCGATGACTTTTTGCTTCAGGCGGATGGGCAGAAGATGCTGGGAGTGGAAGAAAATGGAATGGCAGTTTTTTTCAGTTTTCACCCCAATGTTTGGCCTAAAACACTGTTTGTAGTCATTCAGATTCAAATGTTGACATCTTTCAGATTTTCATCTGCATTTTCTTCATATTTATGATTCTTTGCAGCCTTTAACCACTTCCTACAACGCTCTTTATCCTTCACTGGAAACTCGCTCCCGCTAAGCGTTTACTCTTTGAACTCTTGCACCTGGCAACAATACAAGCTTTTATTGTGACAAAGTTTGCAAAGAAGTATTTACTTCTCAAGAAAGGCGGTATTTGACTCTGGTCAAGCCTATCCAATAGTAGCAGACTGGGAGTGGCTTTGGATGGCAACATGCCCAGTGCATTATGGGTGTTGAAGTTTTCCAACCTATTTGGCAAAAGGGAAGCTATTTCAACCTATTTTATTCCTAGTCATGGGAAAAAAATGACCTATTTTTTTTGCTAGTTCATACTGGCATGCATTGTATATG
Organism: Leuciscus waleckii; assembly: GCA_900092035.1. Taxonomy (NCBI): domain Eukaryota; kingdom Metazoa; phylum Chordata; class Actinopteri; order Cypriniformes; family Leuciscidae; genus Leuciscus; species Leuciscus waleckii. The sequence goes on from FLSR01000627.1 coordinate 153,728, forward strand.
AAATGTGCTATATAAATAAACTTGCCTTGCCCTGCCTTAGTCAGGAAAGACGAATTGAAAATAAATAAATAGCCTTTCTACCAAATGGCAGCCAAGTTTTATACGAAAGCCCATTGTGTCAGTGGTGAATTAAGCAACCCTTAAAAATACATGGCCTACTGTAAGTGTGCAAATACCTCTAATGTCCTAAATAAGTGCTACTTTAATTATTTATTTATTTGTAAACTTTAGGATTTGTTGAAGTATAACTATTTTATTTATTTTAGATTTTTTTCCATGTATTTTTGACAGACAGCCTGTGAAAAGACCATTTCCGTCATGCACCATGTCATTAAGAGGACAATTACTACGCAAAAGGTAAGACCAAATGTACCAGACCAGATCATGCAAAGTGCTTCTGAGAATGTGTGAGTGACAACATTTGGTAGCTGAACTTTTGGGCATATTATTAGTACTTGTATTAATACTCATACTCTATGATGTTCATGTAACTCATCCCTTACCTTGGTTCATCTCTCAGAGGTGGCCGGTCCTGATCGAAAGCCCAGTCCTGCTCAGCTTGAGTTGCGGATGATCCAGAGTAAAGCAGACATTGAGGATCCTGCCATAGTTTTGAATGCAGTTGTAATGTAGTGCTTTACTCTTACATTCTGTACTAGACAATATGATGTTATAGACAATATGAATGTCATAGGTTTAACAGGCAGAGTTTACAGTCACACTGTGGATGCTGGACAGCTCATATTTTTATGCTGTAGTGTTATAGATTATTTTATAACTACAATAATGCTCTTAGAATTGAAACTGTGACTTCTGGTACCTCATAGTGCATTAATGCAGGAAGTGCATCCAAAAACTAACATGTGACCATATGTTATTATGTTCTCATTCCAGCCATAATGTGCATGTGACTATCCATCCATTATTAGCATTTTACTTTAATCTGATTATACATGTGTCCGTCTGAATGAAGCATTTATAATGATTTATTTACATTAAGAAAATGTATTTAACATATCAGTGTTATGTCTAACTTTTGATTTGATTCTCTGTTATACTTAAACATCATTTGATCCTTTAGTCCTATTATTTCATCAGAATGATTGTAAAGCTCAGTCAGGCCAAGTTTGAGAAAAAATGTCTATTAAAATATATATAAAAAATGTCTATTAAATAATAAAAAGGAATTGTCTATATACTAAGAAAGTGCCTTGAAATGCTGCTGTAGTAGATATTAAACTAAACTTTTATTTATCTTTGTAATGATCAGCAATAATTGCTTTGACAACTAACATATGTTGACCATACTGTAATAAAATCTTTCTAATTTGATGCATCCTTTGTATTCAGGAATTTCATTTAAAATGTTTTCAGTGATTGCGGTGCAGTAGGTGACATTTTACAATAGGGATTTATAGTGTACTGTAAATGTATATACACATTTATATGTAACATTCATTTGATTTATGTCATTTTGTTGTTGTTAATTTTTCAGAACTAACTTCAGTTAGAATAAACCATTTCTATGCAAGGGGTCAAACCAATTAACACTCCTAAGGTAAATGGATTACAAATAAATGTACATAAATAAACCAAACAATTGACAATACAATTCATAATATTATCAAAAATACTAGAAAAAACACACAAAAAAACAATACATTCCCACATACTACATTAAAAATATACATGCAATAGGTGTATTCGACTTGAAGCGGTGCTGCACAGATCGATCCATGAAGGTGAATGTGTTTTCACCAAGTTCGATATGTTCCTGAATCAACATCTTTGTTGGTCCTGGAACAACGTTCCAATCAACCAATCAGATTTATTAACAGTTTATGTCAAGGTTAGTCTTAAAACCAGGGTTACGTGTGTTGTGGCAGTTTAATTGGGAGAGAGAGGCAGGCCAGTCTTTATACTGTTATCTTCAAGGTTCTCTAAACACTCCATAGATGGATAAGACACTCCACCAGTGATCCTATTATACTGAACTTTAGTTTAGCTTAACTTACAGCCTGCAAGTCCTAAATTGGACACCCTTTGACCTTAGGGGTCAGGGCCTCGGCGTCTCCCCCTCTTCTCCTGCCTCACAGAAGTTCCACATCAATCATTATATCACATGGTCAGAGCACACATAGAAGTCAATCCTGTGTATGTTAATGAAAATCAAAGTAAGTAATGAAAATCAAAAATCTCCCATTACACGTGCTTCTTACATCAGTGTTATTCACCCATTATTTCCATTTTAATTTAGGGAAAACTTATGGGTAGGGTTAGGTTTAGAGTTAGGGATTTGATTAGGAAAATTTTTTAGGACAGGAATGTTGTTCCAGAATCAACAAAATATATTGATCCAGGAAAATGTCTTGTCTTACATGTGTTTCTGCAGGACCACTATCGTCGAATGCGAATTACAATTAACATACAGTTTGGATTGGCGGTATGGTTCTGTTCTGGGAAAGAACTCCCTGCGCATCCATGCAACCTACCATGGATAAGAGCAGGGAGTGCAGCAATAACCCCCTAAAACAAAACCATATGCCAATATACCAGAAACCCAAACTGACAGCACAATAATTCTGGATGCTTTTTTTTTATTTGGTTTTTTATACCTGAACAGCTTGAGCAACAGCATGTAACTGTGGTAGATTTTTCCCTAAACCTAACTATCTGGGTCTCGTCTACAAATCGACGTCCCCGAACGTCTACTGTCGACGTTTAGTCTATCTGGGTCTCGTCTACAGATCGACTATTGGTTCAAAAGCCCCAACCTTTTCCCTCTGTCACTGGCACAAGCAAACTGTTTTTGTGACTACTTATCACAAGGTTTGAGAACTAGTCATCTGTCTGGTTTCCCTTTTTGTTATTTATACACACACAAACACATAAAGTCATGAGTTTTCCTCCAAAACAAACACATACATTCAGACATTGTGTTTCAGAGTGTTAGTTTTGTTTGGCCTGAAAGGGAGGTAAGGTTAGATGTTAGAAACATGGTTAGTTTAATATACAGTTTAAAAATGTCACGACATTACCAACAATACCGGAAAGCCTTAAGCAACAAGTAACCTGGATGACATAAACGAGTATGTTGCCAATACCCGCATAAGCCGTAGCAACCAGCATGTTGTCAATACCCGAAATGCTGGGGAAACTTCCAGTTCACACAGAATTAGCAAAACGTCATTAATATAGCTGGATGGTTTAATGCAACAAGTGTGATGCTGATACTTGGATATATTTAGGCACAAATATGTAGGTTTGAATAAATTCCAATCACTAGACAAGTTATTTGTTGACGTGCACTGCGTACACTATCACCTGTCAATTATGTCTTAACCTTGTTATACTTGGTTGTAGTTTACTTCTGTAGAAACCAAGAAAATATGAATTTTATTTATTTATTTTTACACACTATCCCCACCACGACTGAGGCTGATAGAATGGTTACATCCTGATGTTAGCATCATATGTTGAGCACTACAGATCTAATCTTATGGGGGAAGCATCACCCTAAGCTGGAGCAAGCAAGGACACATTGCAACAAGTGCGTCGCTGTAGCCAATTGTATGGGATCTATTGGGGGAAGCTTACACCCCTAGCGGCAGCAAAATCGGATAAATCAAGCATGTTGTATAATCACGGAACTATTGCTAAAACTAGTGTAGTTTGGCAGGGGAAGCCTACACCCTACAGCAATAGCTCTGACTAGTGGTAACAAAACTGATACAACTAGCACGTTTGTATAACCATAGGAGTAGTATTAAAACTAGTGTAGTCCAGTCAGGGAAACATTCACCCTCTAGTTCTGAGTCAGATGCAGTGCGCAGCTAATCTATGAATACAGTGTGCCTCCTCATTCATGAACATGATTTCTGCTCCCGTCCTACGGATTCCATCGGCTGTGGAGGTGAAGATGACGACTCCCATGATTCCACACTCCTTCACAGGACCATCAAACTATGATGTTGTTAGTGTTGAATACCAGACCTCTGCGGTGAATGTACTGTGTATTTTGCACAAGTATGTTACTGAAATCCAGATAGCTTTAGCCACAAGCATGTGGTAACTTTAACACAGCATGTTCAAAAATACTAGAAGCCGAAGTACAAGCATATTAGATAACATTGCATTAGCAACCACCATACAGTACTGATAGCAATGTTGCTGAATGACAGCATGTTGCAGACACCTGATAAGCTTAGCATAGCATGTGACAATGAAGACACCTGATAAGCTTAGCACAGCATGTGACAACGAAGACACCTGATAAGCTTAGCACAGCATGTGACAATGACACCAGGTATAAGCCTAAAACACAGCCATGTTCCAAATAACGACTGGGCTAAATAACCTTGTAAAGCAAGCAGTTTTCAATAACCACTAGATAGCCTTTGGAACAAGCAGTGTTTCAATAACACACACACAATACATATACATATACATATACATATTGAGTTTAAGCCTATAAAAATGCAAGCCCTTAAAAAACAATACATTAAAATGCAAGCACGGTATACAATACACTATAGCTTTAAGAACGCTGTGTTTCCAAGAACTAGATAGACCACGCTTGTCCGATAACGCTGAAGTGACTCAAACTGAATTCCTATCACCACAAGCTGATTGAGTTCGATCGATCCCCCCTCCCCCTGAATCACATCTAGTCCTGTGTCAATAGTGACGTAGACGCTGATTGTACCGTGGATGCGTAGATTTACTTAACAATCTGCAAAAGTCGTTCACAGCCATGTTCACTCCGGTATTTCGCTCAATGGTTTTGTTTTCGCAACATACATGTGTTTACAGTGTAAACAGGGATTGTTTTGACACCACTGTCGTCTATATGCGGAAAACGCAAAAAGAAAATAACTTTTACGTTTTTGGTATCTTGATGCCGTGTAAACATACCCTTAGGTGGGTTCCTAAAAGAGGCACACCAACACTACACATTTTCCCACTCTTCCTAATCAAACACACCTGATTCAACTCATCAGCTCGTTAGTAGACCAGGACCAAGACCAGAAACATATGGGTCAGATAAGGGAGACATCCAAAATGTGCACAGTGGGTGTGCCTCCAGGAACAGGGTTGGGACTGCCCAACAGATAGTTTATCGCACTTGTATCATCCCAGATGTATATGACTTACTTCTGCAGAACACAAACAGAGATTTTTTAATCAATAAGCTCTATCACCTTTTTATATTTATATTTATGTAAAAAATTATAGTAAAGCTTGAAGTCATTTTTAAAGTGAGAAAAATTTGGTTTGGAATCAGACCATTTCATTTTATGGTGGTGGAATTTTAATGTTAATATAATCAATTATATATAAGATATGCTTTGTCTTTCACAATGCTATGGTCATTTAAATGTGTAATTATGTCAAATTCAATTCAAGTGGGATGGCATGATGGTGAGAAAATAAGAGAATTTTCATTTTTGGAAGAATACTCCTTTAATGGTTCTCAGGCATTAGTTTCAGGGACTTTCCTATAGGCTTGAAATGTAATATGGCCCCACCCCAGTATCATAAACTAAGGTAGGCCTACTTTCCCACACATTGCCAAAATATTTTTATGTAATCGGATTCCCTGTAGGGAGCTCTTTTATCTTGTATCTAATTTTATATATTTGATCACAATATGACATCTAATGTACTATTTCATTATTTTCTCACAAATAAACACGATAGAACAAAGATACAAATGAAATAAACAGAAGTGCTTTAAGTTTTTCAGGAAGGTTTAATAGTACAGAAATGGAATTATCAGTAACACTTTAGATTAGGGTCCAATTCTCAATATTAACTACTTGCTTATTAGCATGCATATTACTAATTAACAATTACCTTACTAACTATTAATAAGCAGTAATTATGAGTTTGAGGCAGAAGTCATAGTGAGAATTGGACCCTAATCTAAAGAATGACTGAATTATCATATGTAAAACATAGTGTTTGTCACGTTTTAGTTCCAAGGATGATGATGAATGTTCAAGTTGCAACAAATATTAAAATAAAGCAAACTCAGGTAGATCCAAAAGGTAATCGCAAACGAATGAAAACAAACTGATGGACTTAAATACACAATGATAATGAACTAATGCAGACAGTTGTGTTTATGTGAATGAATCACCATGATAACAGATATAGTGGTGGGAAACTAGAACAAAGGAAACGGGTAACTGAAGATAAACAAACTAAAAGTCCAAAAAATGAAACTAACTAAACATAACTTGTGACAGTCTTCACTGTATAAATTAAATATGAATCTTTGTTAAGAGCAGTTATTTGTTGTTTTATTAACATTTAATGTCACAGATGGCAGCAGGCAGGCTATATCTGGTTTCTTCTTTCTCAACTGTTCACTTAAGACATTTCCTGTGCTAGAATGGTTTAAAATCACTTTAAAAATAAGGCTAAAAAACACTTCCAAATGATTAACTTTCATGGTGATGCAGCACCACTCCGCAGCAGTTTCAAATGATATAAAAATAGTACGTTTGAATAGTACTGTCAATGTTGCGTTTTGTTTAGTTTGTTTTCATTGGACTTGTCATCCTGTCGTCACGTGTCATCTTCATTGTCATTGTCATCTGTATCACCTGTGTTCAGTTCATCATCGCCATCTGTGTTTGCATTTAAGTTCCGTCTGTTAAGTCAGTCTTTGACCGATCTGTGTATAGTGTGTGTTGCTGTCTGTCCTGCTATCCTTTATATTATTATATATGCTTTATATTATGCTTTCTTGTAGCTCAGTGGTAAGAGCATTGCGTTAACAACGCAAGGTTGTGGGTTCGATCCCAAGGGATTGCACATGCCTATGTATAAATGTATAGGATAATGCAATGTAAGTCGCTTTGGATAAAAGCGTCTGCCAAATGCATAAATGTAATGTAAATGTAATATTACCATTAAACCTTCGTGTTGGAAATGTATTCATCTTCACCTTTCTGCAACCACACGTGACAAGTACATTGTATTGTATTTGTAGCAACATATTTAGCTACACAAATTTTTAAACTCTCATTTTTTAAATATATAAGTTAAATTGATATATTAGTGACAAGATGTGTAGCCAAGTGTCCCATATTCGGAATTTGTGCTTTGCATTTCACCCATCCAAGTTCACACACACAGAGTATATACTTTTATACTTTTACTCAAGTATAATTGAAAATGAGAACATCATTTTTATTAGAATATCTGTACTTTTACTCAAGTACTTGATTTGGTACTTCATCCATGCTGGTCGATTGAAACTTCCAATCGACCAGTGGTCTTTAAACCCACGGTCCCCCTTCCGAGGAGGGGAGCCAAAGGCTACTCGTCAGGGTTGCAACTTTTGCCACAGACAGTTTCACCGAAGGGGGTTTCAGGTCCGCTGGAGCAGACCCGAGGCATTTGTTTTTCGTTCTGGGTAGAGGCTGTTATCTCTCTAGGCCCGGAGACCTGTAATGATCCTTCCGCAGGTTCACCTAAACCTTGTACTACTTTTACTATCTCTAGATGGTGAAGTTTGATCGCCTTCTCGACGCTCCGCCAGAACCTAGCGAGGAGCTCCTGCAGGGCTGATCCAAGAACCTCACTAAACCACCCAATCGGTAGTCAGCTATATACGTTTTGTCAGTCCCTGGTACCTGAGCTTGGCAGTTTAGCCACAATCTATATGCAAAATAGACTTTACAGCCCTCAAGTGCGGTATTTGCATCAGATAGATCTTGTCAGCTTTGTGCAGACATTTTAACAGCTAGCTTATAGAGAATAACAACCACTAAGATCGATCTGTTTCATGACTTTTTGTTATAAAATATGACATTATTGCTAATTATATGTCTAGTTTTCCTTTTAAATACTGTTGGAAATATGCAACATTAATTGTAGAAATACAATACAAATGAGAATAAAAAGAACTAAGTTACAGGCCTTACAGTCAGACATCACTGTGCACTAAAACATAAAATAATAAACACTGAATAACCACTAAATTTGACTGAAATAATTTGGGCTTTTCCATTCAAAAGCTGAAAATTTAAACTGAGTGTTGATGTTATTTGCAGTTATATAACAGATCTGTTGTGGGTAACACTCAGTAACTCTTCTGTTGATCTCAAGTTGATCTCAATTTTAAATGTTTCACAGTTCAGCATAATGCACATCTCCCTGTCAACTGTGAAACATTTACAAATCATGTCATTACATAGTCCATGTAGCCTATAGTTGGTTGGTTCTGGGTTACTAACCACCTTACGCTGGATTCTTTAGCGCTTGTGAATCTGGAGGCGTGAAAGTTTAAATTGGCAAGGAAAGAAGAAGAAGAATCAAGAAGCAAAAAAAATATGACCTTTGTCCACATTATTTACTGAAGCTTGTCACCGTCAGATGCTGACCAACAGCAACAGACACTTCATTGGATTTTGGTGGATAAGTATGTTATCCCGTTGGCGTCTGCTGGTGCTTTTCGTTTCTCGGGTGTGGAATGTCTACTATGTGGTGATTGTCCGCGTTGTCGGCATCCGTCTGTGCAGTTTGAATTGGCCTTAAGGGCTCATAGGAAGAAAAACTAGTCTTCTATGCAAGTGATTTCAAACTGTGGTTTGCAAATATAAGTAGGTCATGCAAAATGTAAGAAAAAAATAAATTCTCAAGTTTAATTAACAAGTTAGTTTGTAAGGCAAGGCAAGGCAAGGCAAGTTTATTTATATAGCACATTTCATACGCTATGTACTGTGTCTGTGGTGTTCTTTCTACACACCCAGAAAATAAGAGTAATAAGATTATACATAAATAAACCTCTCATCTGGCAAAACACCAGTGTATCATATTTTGCATAGCTGCTTGTTTTACTGTGAGATTTTCCCATGTGGATTGTACTGTGTCTGTGATGTTCTTTCGACGCGCCCAGAAAATCTATTGGACGTCTCCAATAGACCCGAGGAGCTCTAGGACTGACTCACGGGGTAACCTCGGGTTCACTGCCTGATCAGTCCACACCCCCCCCAAAATTTGCAGACACTCATAAAAGTAAAGTTAGGAGGGGCTGTTTCATTGAGGACTGTCGCACTACAGCTGTCTTCTAGCCAAGTTTCATTTAGAAGCATACAATCTAGGTTGTTTGTGGTTATTAAAGGGATACTCCACCGAAAAATGAAAATTCTGTCATCATATACTCACCCTCATGTTGTTTCAAAGCTGTATGAATTTCTTTCTTCTGCTGAACAGAATTTAATTTTTCGGTGGAGTATCCGCAGCCTAGCATGGATAAGAGCAGGGAGAGCGCAATAACCCCCTAAAACAAAACCATATGCCAATATACCAGATAAATAAAATAAAAAGGCCAAAGAGCTCTCACAGGAGGAGGGGGAGGGCCAGCTGAGCCCGCAGGCTTTGGTGTCGCCCCTTTTTAGACCGATCTCAAATCTTCCTTTCATAGGCAAGATCATAGAAAAAGTTGTCTTCAATCAGCTGAACAAATTCTTAAGCTCGAATGGATACTTTGACAATTTTCAATCTGGTTTCCGACCGCACCAAGTACAAGAGACAGCGCTCATAAAGATAATAAACGATACTCGCTTAAATACTGATTCAGGCAAATTATCAGTGCTGGTACTACTCGACCTCAGTGCTGCATTTGACACTGTCGATCACAACATACTTCTGGACAGGCTGGAAAACTGGGTGGGGCTTTCTGGGATAGTCCTAAAATGGTTCAGGTCATACTTAGATGAGAGAGGTTATTATGTGAGTATAGGAGACCATAAGTCTGAGTGGACACCCATGACATGCGGAGTCCCTCAAGGCTCAAATCTTGCACCACTCCTGTTCAACCTGTATATGCTCCCAATGAGCCAAAAAATGAGAAAGAACCAAATTGCTTACCACAGCTATGCAGACGACACACAGCTCTACTTAGCCCTATCACCCAACGATTATAGCCCCATTGACTCCCTGTGCCAATGCATTGACGAAGTCAACAGTTGGATGTGTCAAAACTTTCTTCAGTTAAACAAAGACAAAACTCAAGTCATTGCGTTTGGAAACAAAGATGAAGTTCTCAAAGTGAACGCATACCTTCACTCTAGGGGTCAAACAACCAAAAATCAAGTCAGGAATCTTGGAGTGACACTAGAGTCAGATATTTTAATTTCTTCTATGTAAAGCACTTTGAATTGCCATTGTGTATGAAATGTGCTATATAAATAAACTTGCCTTGCCTTGCCTTGCCTTGCCTTTTTGGTTTATTTGGTTTATTTTGGGGGCTTGTTGTAGGCATACCATCCCTGCTGAAAAATCCAACATAAAACAACATGAATTCCATTTTAGTCTGGTTCATGCTGGTTAGAGATGGTTTTTCTTTCTACTAAAAGCATGTCACACATCACTTTAAAAAAAATTGCTAGCACACAACAGATAGTTAAGTCAGTAAATACTTATTGGATGAGCCTTTTTTTTTAAAACGGTTGTAAGAGGAATATCATATAATGTTGCTTAGCAACCATAAACAGCTTAGAGTTAGACCAAAGACTTTGGATATGCAAAGATGGTGCACTCGTATTACTTAGTATAGGCGAAGACTATAGATATAGAAAGACCTATTACTTAGAAATGGGAGAAACTACAACACACAATATGGCAGAATACATCCCGTCTTCTAAGTAAAAGAGCCAATTGCTGATTTGTAAAGTTATTGCATTTAATCATAAGCTTGGTGAACAGCTTCAGATAAATTGATGTTTCCCCTTTCAAAAGATAGGAGCTGCACTTGCATGACTGAAATAGCTGCCCAAGAGGTGTTTCAAAGATGGCTGCCGAGTGAAATGACTTGCTTTAAAGGGATGTTGGTTAGACTAATAGGGCCACATTTACTAACAGCTTGCGTCAGCACAAACCCTCTTTTGGTGTTAAAAAACTACTGTCAGGATTTACTAAAGACACACAGTGAAAATTTAGCTCTGAAAAGGCGTGGACACAGTTCATTTTGCGGCTGATCTTATTGCTATGCATTTGTAGGAGTTTCCCTTTTAGGCAAAAAGTTCATTGGAGGAGATTATTTAAATGAATCACGCAAGGTGATTTACTAAGGTTTGTGCTCATCAATTTACCAGTGTTTGCGCCATTGGGCATCCGCCCCAAATAAAGCACATCTTAAACAGACGCTAACCGCTAGGCTCGATTGTGTTGGTAATTATGGAAATGATCCGGCTGCATATGCGTTCTTTAATTTGTGCGCCGTCGATAGATTTCGCGTATAACTTTCCACTCCCATTGGCGCTTTTTTGGAATTGCGTTCACACTAATTTAGCACATTACCTGTTTTGTAAATCTTGCCCATAGTGTGCAACAATCCGATTCCCGGAAGTTAAAACTTTGTCCATCCCATAGGGGAACTGATTTTTAATGATAACCTATAAAGATGTAGACTGACCTACTGTGAGCCACGATTGTAAATGCTTTTGTTAAAGCCATAGGCCTGTATTATTCCAAATTATATATATACATATACATATACATATACATATACACATATATATATATATATATATATATATATATATATAGCTAACCGTGACTCTTGAAGCTTGGCCCTCTCACCCCCCTCACTCGTCAGGAAATGCAAACACCCTAAAAATAGCATAGCTTAGAATACTGCCCCTTTGATAAGAAATGCCACAATCAGAGTGAGCATCAAAGTTATCACCAAAATGAAGCAAAAAGTAATAAAATGCAAATAATCATTACAAAAAACTGCATTATCACACAATCGGTGTGTCATTTCAGTGGAATATGGTGACAACTGGCCACAAAACCACCAAAATTTTATCTAAGCTGACGCATCATGACTGCACTCAGACCAAAGCACATTAGCGACAGACACAGTAATTCTGTGACCAGTAATTCTGCAAAATAACTTTTTTTGTTGTCGACTTTTTTAGTTTAGAAAATAAGTTTTCTCAACTAAAGTTTAACATATACAGTATAAAACAATGCTAGCGGCAGCCAGAATAAAATCAGTCATGTAACCTATTCGATTTTAAATAACTTGCCCAAACAGCAAACAATTCCAGCAGTAAAGCTTTAGCTTCTGGTTGATACCATAGACTGTAAAAAAAGATGCCCCTCTATCTACTCTTTTCCATTGGTGAAAACAAAAGTGAAGTCGCCAAAGACCTGATATGGCGCTGACATCTTGCACTGATTTGGGACCTGATTATGCGCAATAGTGAGTCAAGTCAAGTCATCTTCATTTATATAGCGCTTTTAACGATGTAGAGATTGTTCCAAAGTGGCTTTACAGTGATAATAGGAAATTAAAGTAACAGAGATTGTTTTGGCTTTATAGCAGCTCTAGAATAAAGTTATTGTCCAGCTAAAGTTAGTTTTGATTGATTCCCTTCGGTCGCAACGATCATTAGTTATTAACTTAGGGTTCGCTAACACGACACCGATTTAACAGAAATCACCAACAATTAGGACTTTATCTGCAGCCAGTACTAACTCTGATAGAAATCAGCAAATTATTTGATAAAGTCTGTATGGTGCCCTGGTGGCCTGTATGTAGCCAGCACAAATATCAAACGTGATTTATCATTTACACTATATATTGTTACATTAAGCACCAACACTTCAAAATAATTATATTTGAAACTAGACTTCTTAGTAATTTTGAAAATATTACTATAAATTACAGCAACACCTCTCCCTTTGCCTTTCAGACGAGGTTCATGTTTATAACAGTAATCTTGCGGGGTGGTCTCATTTAAGTAATGTAATCGTTTGGTTTTAGCCAGGTTTCTGTCAAACACAGCACATCTAGATTATAGTCTGTAATCATATCATTGGGATTTAATATTCAGCAACCCAAGTTTTATCATTTGCTCATTTGAATTATATCTGTTTTTTTATTTGTTGAACATCAATTACATTTTTACTCTTAGATGGGTTTGGAAGTTTTTGTATTTCCTAATTCGGGGAACAGACTCTATGTGATGGGATTTATCTGACCTTAGTACGTGAGACAGCTAGCAGACGGTCGGTTTAGCCAGTCTGTCTGCTTCCTGACCTGAGCCCCAATTCATGTTTGAGGTCTAAGACTATGTGCCATATTACTAGAGAGAAGAGCAGCACCATCCCAGGAGGGATGAATACCATCTCTTTTCAACAAGTCAGGTCTGCCCCAAAAACTTTTCCAATTGTCTATGAATTCTAGATTATTTTGTGGACACCACTTAGACAGCCAGCCATTGAGTGAGGGCAATCTACTAAGTATGACAGGAAGGGGGCCAGAGCAAATTACAGTGCCTGACATCGTACTTGCGAGTCCCTCTTTAACGCTAATTTTGGTGATTTCCAACTGGTGGAGTCGAACATCATTAGTGTCGACGTGAATAATAATCTTAGAGAATTTACGATTAGCATTAGCCAGCACTTTTAAATTTGCTTTGATGTCAGGTGCTCTGGCTCCCGGCAAACATGTGCCTATGGTGGCTGGTGTCTCTATTTTCACGTTCCGTGTAATAGAATCGCCAATAACTAGGCATATCATGACTAGGTCACTTTCAACAGGATTCACAGTGGGTGTTTCACTGAGTGGGGAGAACCTGTTTGTTATGGTAATCGGAACGGAAGAGCGGTGTTTTGTCCCGCGACTACAGCGCCTCACCGTCACCCAATTGCCCTGCTTCACTGGCTCTACTTCAGCCGGAACCGAACAATGTACAGAGATCACTAAGCTAGTCGCATCCAAAGCAGTATCTAAATCCCTTGCATTCTTACAATTAACCTGATTACAGTTTGGATGTGTGTCTCTAGTTCTGAGATCTTCTCCACCAGCCTGACTATCTCCCTGCATTTATCACATGTAAATCCTGTGCTGGCAGAGAAGGCTATGCTATATATGTTACATGAAGTGCAAGTGACAATAAGAGGAGATGATGACATGACTCACCGTGTTTGTTGACTGATCCTACTCACCTAAGGTTTGATGAACTTGTAAAAGGCACGAGAGAAAAATAAATAAAGAGCGCACGGAGGCACGCTAACAGGCTAGCGTGTTGTGCTAGCAATAACAATTTAAATTGAAGCTAGCGATGTCAGGTTAATGTGTGATGTTGAGTAAGCTATATTTAGCAGTATAAACAACAAGGAATGATAGTAAATAATGATTCAAAACAGAAAGATATACAAAGCCGGAAGCAAAGCCGCGATATCAAGGTCCCGCCCACACTCCCGCAAAAACGGTTGGTACAAAGTTTATTGCAGAGCAACTCATTGTGACAGTCAGTTGGACTACTTTGTTTAGAGAAGTTCCTGTTTGTTTTTATATTGCACAGCACTTTGGTCTGCAGGTGCAGTTGTAAAGTGCTTTATAAATAAAGTAAATTAAGTATGTAAGTAAGAGAAGCTGTCAATCACAGCTGTCAATCATGACGTCACATTCCCGTTTTTATAGCATCAAATAACTTACCAAACTTATTTAAAAAAACGAACACTTCAACTTACATCAGCGTGATAACAACTACCTAAAATGACAGAAAACATCTTTGGAAAATTTTTATTTGAAGTGTAATTTGATTGTTTAATTTCCATTGCATCCCATTAGACTTTATGGGGAGAGTGGGGTTTTATGACCTTTACTGGAACCAACCACCTGGGGGCGATCGAGACGCTTTGGCTTCACTTTTCAGGCCAACCGTCAGTTAGCATCACGCTAGTTCCCTCGACAAAAACCAACAGGATTTTCCCATAGGCAAAAAACAAGCTCTTGTCCATCAAGATAATTATCACAGATGAACACAACTTTTATGATTTTAAAGCCTAAATGCAGTCGCCAGAAGTAAAAAGCTAAAGGTAGGCTATAAATGAACAACACCATAGTCCCACAAATTCAACCACCATCAAAGCTTCCAACAACTCTTTCAGTTTTATCACAAACCATAACAATGCTGTAAAAGCGGACTGAGTTTACCTTTTCAGCGTGATAATGTGTAAAGTCCCCGTGAAATCAAAACCCTATTTACTTTGTTAGCGCATATTACTAGTCTTGTGGTGAAAATTAATCCGTGCAAGTTAAGACACAGAAAACAATTGTTTGCCGTGGTAATCTTTAATCAAAGTCTGAAAAGTTACTTCCGGTCTGGAATGGCGTATGACGTAGGCTTGACGGCTTGGGTTGTAAAACGCTTAACCACTCCCCTCAAACCGTTAGTCTGCTATGAGCGAGAGATGGAGAGGAGGAGCGCTAGACTAAAACCCTGCCCTCTGTTCAATATTCCGTTTCACTGGGAAATACGTCACAACACTGGAGAAAAATCGTTTGCAACTTCCGGTTCACGGGGACTTTAATCTCATCGAGTCTGTTAGCAGCATGCCTTTTTCAGAGTGTGGTAATATTGATGTATTTTATGTCGTAGAATAAAACGTGAAAGTGTCTTGAGCTTGTGTTCACCACAGACCTTATTTCATCCATTTAACCAAAACCCCCATTCAAAAAACCCATTGACTTCGGGACGATGGAAATGGAAGTGCTAAAATGCTCGCTTCCGCGTTTTTGGCCTACAAAGTGATGTCATAGCTGCACCAGGTTGGCAGATTTTAAGGGTTTATTTCCTCAAAAAGATTTAGATGTTTATTCTCAAATAAATTCCTAAAAAAACAAAACATTAGAACTGATTCATTTTTATTAAAAATAATTTACTTTTAAACTATATATATCTGCCTATCTCGCAATAAATGTAAAATATATTATATCTATATACACATAATCAACATTTAAATCTATTCACCGTTGTAGCAATGCAGAAGTAAGCTTTTTATCTGTGATTGTCTGGCACTTCTGATTCATTAAAAGCTAAATAACTGTAAGAATAGCAAAATACAGTAAATAGTAAAATTATTTGTGCTACATATGATATTAATTATAATAAAATGTTTAACATTTTTATTCATCCTTTGCATTTAGGAATTTAGTTTTAAAGGTTTTTGAATGATTATGGTGCACTAGAAGACGTTTTTTTTTTCTGGAGTAGTTCAGAAAAATAGTATCGGCATAATAAGTCAGGGATTTTCTATTTTATAAATGAGAAATGCAACGGAGCAAGGTGATTTTGAAACAATGCTGCTTGTGTCGTCTTAACGTCCACCTAAACCATACAATGTACACCAAAACATTCTCTTTATTTGATCTAGTAAATGTCTATAATTGAACCTCGGGATATACAACCTTAAATGGGGTTTATTTAAATGTTTACATCACAAACAGTTTACACACAACAAACCTTCAAGATTTTATTGTCATAAAAAGGGTAAGATGTTTATACACACGTCTGAAGTCTAACAGCATCAAAACAACCTTCAGTTGTAAACCTACGTCTTTTAAAGCACTGCTAATACACATAGCAACATTAGTATCTAGAAAAATGGACAGAACAAAGAAAATGACTAATTCTTTTTAGTTTAGAAGTCAAGCACACAGTATGTGGTAAAGGAAAAGAACAAGTCGTACCATTTTAAAACACTCAAAAACAAAGCAAAACAAAAGTAAAACACTGCCTCATTAACTGAATGGTCAAAAGATAAACACAGTTTATACACAAAAAGCTACAGTTTATATAAAATTTTTTTTTTTTTTTATATGATTTATATAGAAATTTGTTGAGCTTTTGCTTCATGAATAAGGCCCAGGATTTTGTTTTATTGCTGTGTATAGCTTCCATATGACCTTGATGTCAAGGAAACATTCTTTCGCTGGTATGAGGGAGAGTTACTCTGCTTGTGTTTCTATATTTATTATCTTAAAACAGCCGTTGATAAGCAGTTGTTTCCATGTGCTCTGTGAATAATCACATCTAAAGCATTTAAGGCTGGTTGTTAGAGGCTTTTGCTTGAACCCCAAATAAAACTTATCACTGCTGTGAATATGTAAGTACACCCCATGAAACGTGTCCTTTATCAACATGTATGTGGACATAATGTTAATTCAGTCAGTACTGAAAGATGGTGACATAACAAATAACAGTGGAAAAAAACACAAAAACATTCTTGCCGTTACTTTGTATTATTTATACAATTTAAAAGCAATTGAATGGGCTTTATGACAGCTACACTACTTCCTGAACTTCAGCCAGCTCTTTGTTTCCTGTCTGCCATTATTGGACAAACTGATTAATCCAGGTGTGCCTGACCTCAGTAACAATAATCAGACACACCTGGATTAATCAGTTTGTCCAATAATGGCAGACAGTTAAGCATGAATTAATGCATATTAGTGCACCCGTATTGTAAAGTGTTAACATAAAAGCTTTTATAGCATAATTTTATAGCACATAGTCTTTGAATAGCATTATGCATTTTTGTACTTCATATGAAATCACCTTGACACAAGAGACTTGTCTCACAAAGCAATTGGCTACCAGTTAAGTTGAGCAAACTCCAGTTTTTTGTACCGTGAAATAAACTTGCATTTTTTCAGTCCATGGTGGATCACTTTAACACTGTTCATCACCATATTTACTAAAGCTCCATAACTCTGCTGCTTCGAGGCAGGTTTTGTTGATCAGATTACAACTAGACACTTGATACATTAGCTGTGAGCAAAGTGACATATATCTGCAATGCAATGAATGAAGTCAATCCCCTGTGTGTTATGTTCCAAGCTACAGCACACAAAACTAATTTTAGATATAAAACTTCCCTACTTAAATTTTTGTTGAGAGAAGCTTACAGAGAGAAGAGAAAATTGAATTAAATATTTGACATTATCATTAAGTAATTCAGTGCAGAATGTATGAGGGAAATATCTGTAAACGTGTGCTGCAGTGAGACAGTGTTCTGACAGTTTGTGCTACTAGCTCAGGATGTGCTATCTGCTGTTTAATACTGACTTTTCAAAGCTAAAACATGGGTATTATGTTTCACACCCGCTTACAGTAAATTCGTGAATCATGAATAAACCAGGGGTATTCAACCCTGCTCCTGGAGAGCTATACCTGCATGAAATGGGTGCCAGACATCCAAAATATGGGGGGTTTCCAGGAACAAGAATGGAAACTACTGATAGCATCAGCTATCATTAAAATCGGATGAAATTTTGCATGTCTTCAGAATATGCCATTGTCATGTTTTTAAAGTTTCAGCCTTTATTAGCTGTTGAAATTTGGTTGCTGAAGGCCATGTTTGTTGATTTGTCCAATTGACATTTAAAGAAAAGTTGAGCATTTCTACCAAAAAAAGTACTACATTTCCATGATCAAGTGGTAGTGTACAGCCCATTGTGTTCTGATCCCACATCACCTCGACATTCACACCTACTGTCTTTTCAAAAAGAGAACTACTGTACAGTTAGACAGTTTGAGCTACAGGCCAAAGCCAACATCTGCCAGCATTAACTGTTAGTCCCACACTAAACAGACATCTGTTGATAAAGCATATCTTGTTCTGCCTTTTCTGCTGATGATTCACTCACAACATATTAAATAACAGGACATATGTCTAGATGTGGTGTGTAATCAAGCACACTTAATCACAGTGAGTAACGTTGTACAGCTCAAATAATGCTTGACGGATCTGCCTAATCTTCCTAGTTGCCTAACAAGCAGACCAGGCCTGCTAAATGGGAAACTGCACCATGCATACTGTGCTTTGCTCTAATTTTCTATTAGTCAGCTGCTAAAACAATGCAGACACAGACAACACAATATGAATGCTATTCATCCCCCTCTGAGTGAAGCTCTGAACACGTCAGGAGAAGGGAAGATGTACATGATAAAAAAGAAATAAAAAAAGGTACTGTTTTCAAAATGGGCTTTTGCAGCTTGAAATAAAATATCAATAAACCTTCATAGTGAAAGTAAGGTACTTTCCTGCACACCACTTTCATTTTGAACTGAAAGCTTATGTGACTTCTGTAGTCAAAGTATTGTGTGATCTATGTGATTTCCTGTCATGTTAGCTGAGGTCTGCAGTCTGGGCC
Source organism: Leuciscus waleckii (assembly GCA_900092035.1). Classification (NCBI taxonomy): domain Eukaryota; kingdom Metazoa; phylum Chordata; class Actinopteri; order Cypriniformes; family Leuciscidae; genus Leuciscus; species Leuciscus waleckii. The sequence goes on from FLSR01000627.1 coordinate 172,701, forward strand.
CGGATCTACCATACGGGCAATCTGGGCATATGCCCAGGGGCCCTTGCGCAGAGAGGGGCCCTCCGTGATGGGAGTTTTTTTTAAATATAAAAATAAAAAGGTGAATGAAAATACCTTATGGGCCCTATCTTTGACTTTGTACACCGACGCATGTATCATTCCTATTTGCACCCGACGCACAGCGGACTTTTCCCTCGACAAACGCACGTCGGTAAATTGCGGAATGAATTTGCACTCCCGGGGGCGGTTCAGCGAAAAGAGGAGGCGTGTTCCAGCGCAAACGTTCCCTGGTGCTATTTTGCAGTTCCAGAAAACAATTCCGCGACAGACCAGAAAAAACCTAGTCTAAAGTCAGTGGCGCGTTTTCAGTGGCGCGTTCAGATGCTATTTTAAGGGCGCATGCTTGGCCATAAAGTAGCGTGTGCACAACATGCATACACTTTGCTTCTCTCATCTACACACAGATGCAGCAGTTGCCATTTTTGCAAACCATACATAATTACAAGGAAAAATATTCCACATGAGGGAAATCATTGTGGTGTCCATGAAGATGTGAAAAAATGAGCATAAATCTATCTTACACATTTACCAAAATTATTATAAGCCTGTTTAACCGAAGCTAATTTGGGTGGGTTTCTCCAATCCCCATACAATATCACTTTTCTGTCTTTTACGGCCCTGACGAGAACGTCGGTCTCCTCGGCTGTGAACCGCTCCTGGCGTGCGCCCGGTAAATCCGCCATTATAATAGCAAACCGCCATGAAACAAACGCGCCTGCTCTTAAAGGGAATGTGAGATGATGTTCGGATTGGTTTATTTCACGTTACGCCCAAACCATACCTATGAATAATGTAGCTACTTCAGACCAACCCATTTTAGATTTGCGTCGGGCGCAAGAGTCATTTATCCCTCCGGTATAATAGCAACAGCACCCGAGCGCCCACAAAGTTACTTGCGTTTCGCGTTTGATACTTGCATTTCAGATTGTTAAAATAGGGCCCTATATTTATAAAGGTGTATTTCAAAATTCCCTTGCTCAATATTCTTCAAACTCTAATCAATCGTAGTGCTGGACAAGGCCTTGAACGAGCCCACCCACGAGGTCCAACTCCCCGAGTTATAGCCGTTCAAAGTCGGGGGACCCAGCGAACGGCGATCTGGTAGGGGGCGTCCCAGAGGCCGGCCACTCTCGCGTTCGAGCAAGGGTCCCCGTGGGACCTCCTCAACAGAATTTGAGCCCTCTGGGTCTTCGCGTTGCCAAGATACGAGCGATTTTCTTCTCAGATCGTGATGTTACCACCATTTTGAAGCGTGCCCGGTGGTTTTCGGCTAATATCTTCGCGAAAACACCCAAAATTCTGACATTTTAGTGCCTTCTTTGGAGGGTGTGGTTCAGTGCCCAAGGGCCCCTGGGGGTACTAATCCAGCCTTGTCTGCAGTTATTTCACTCTGAATCCTCCCATTACCAGTCCTTAAAAACTTTGTTCCAATCAGTTCTCTTACGAGAGGTTCTCTCGTATTGCGTAAGTTAGCTTACGCTACGGGTAAAGTCATCTTTTCTCGAGATATGAAGCCAAAAAATTATCCTTAATTTTTATTCATTGTCAACGCAGTGCAGCAGCTAGCAGACCTAGAGCAGGCTATCTAGCGCGCTCATTGGCTGCTCCGCGGCAACTGCAGCAGCCTACCAGTGAGCCTGGCGTGACGTCACGCCCAATGAGGGCGCACGCGCCCCCACGCGTCACAGCCCGCCAGAATGGGAGTGGCTTAGCGTATAAAAGGAAGACTCGGAGGCTGATTCCCTGATTTTCGTCTCTTCAGCGAAGCTCTCCGCATCGCTGCACTCTGAGAGAAGCCGCCGCCGTCGAAACCAGCGCCTGCAAGCCGAGGAAAGCGTCTGAGGAAGCCGGCCGTCTTCGCCGCCTTCAGCCATCCGTGCCTGCTACGCTATCCGGCGTCATATCCTTTTACTCCTGTGTGTGTTCGCCGCTGCGACACATACTCTCGCTTCTAAAAGAGAAATTTCCTACGAGGCGTTGTTTCAAATGCCTCGCACCACTCCCCGCTCTCTCTCGCCCTCTGTTCGAGCCGCGCAACTGCGCCGTTCACAAGGGATGTCAGAGATGCGGACGATTACGGGGCTCGCTCTCTCCCTCTGTTCGAGTCGCGCAAACCGCGCCGCTCACAAGGGATTGCAGAAGCGTACGGTCACGGGGCTAGTTTTTCTTTACGTTACAAGAAAGCTACCCCGCCCCCCGCGCCCGTCTCCCGGCGAAAGGAGAAAAGAGTGTTTCACATCCATTCACACATATTTCTCAGTCCCCTCCTAAGTTCAGGCTACTGGAAATATCAATACTGCAGTAAACGAGCCTGTTACACAGTACACGCACGCCTGCAAAACATGATGACGCTCTCTGGCTACTCGCCCCTCTTCCCGCGCTCTCTCCCTCTGCTCGAGCCGCGCAGACCGTGCCGCTCACAAGGGATCGCAGAAGCGGACGATCACGGGGCTAGTTTTTCTTTACGTTACAAGAAAGCTACCGCCCCCGCGCCCGTCACTCTTCCCGCGCTGTCTCCCTTTGCTTGTACCGCGCAAACTGCGCCGTTCTCAAGGGATGTTAGAGCGGACGGTCACGAGCAATGTTCAGCACCCCGCGTGCCTCACTCATCGGCGAAAGGAGGAGAGAGTATTGTAGCCCCGCTGAGGCCGGGCCAATCTCCAAGCCTCACACATTTCTCAGTCCCCTCTGAGTTCAGGCGGCTGGAAATATTAATATTGCAGTAAACGAGCCTGTTACAATGCACGCACGCCTGCAAGCTAACGCCGACACGAAACATGACGACGCTCTATAATATGCTCGCGCGAACCGATAGCCTATGTATTCTCCCCTGTGGCTCAGTGGCAGAATCTTAGGTTTTCGCACCAGAGACCCGCGTTCGAGTCCGGCTCTGGCGGCAAAAGTGTTTTATGCCGAGCTCGCGGCCAGCTTCTCACATGCAGAAGTGAACCCGCCCCTCGCACCCTCCCGCTCACATGATGGTGTTTGAGTAACTATGAGGGTCTAAACATTCGAGCCTTCAAAGCATTTTGCGCTGTCAGTCACCTAAAAAGGCGACTGCAGATGTGTATTTTGCAGCCAACGAGTCAGTTACACAACTCGCTCGCCTGCACACAAACGCCGTTCGCACAGCGACCCAGAGAAATCTGAAAAAGAGTATTAATTCTGGTTATTCGGCTCACGCCGACGGTGTTTTGAGTGTAGGAAATGTGCCCACAGCCCAGTGCTCAGCCCTACACACAAGCACAATCTCCCCTGTGTCTCTCACAGAGCTCACTCTCACAAAGCGGGCACGCGCCGCTCGAGTGATAAGCGTAGGAATTGTGCCCACGAGTCAGTGCTCACACCTACCCACTGCCCGCTCTGTCACACAGCTGCCCCGGGGGTTAGATCACATAAAGCTCCCCAACACTGGCCATGTTATGAATGTAAGCCCTGTGCCCGCCCACGAGCGCTCACACTTACTGATAAACACATTAACACCCACGCCGCTCTCGCGTCACGGGTTTCTCACTGCAAAACGTTCTCCGTCCCAAGTGACCGAGTCATTGAGTGCAGTCCAGCCAGTTATCGCTATCAGCGAGCTCCCGTTCCCCAGCATCGACAGCGCGCGCACCGCGCAAATTCCTCTGCTACGAGTTCCCTATCCCGCGCAGTGCAGCGGCCGGGACCCAGAGGCCATTCGACCCCTAGCTATGCATGCGGAAGCGTGGGAAGCTATCCCGGGCGTGTCAGAATGGGTGCCGAACATTGTGAAACGGGGCTATTCGCTGCAGTTCGCTCGCCGTCCCCCGCGCTTTCGAGCACGGACCGAGACGAGAGTGAATACAGAAGCAGCCCATCTGCTTCATACAGA
>FLSR01000627.1:180338-228169 GCA_900092035.1 Leuciscus waleckii
GTGCACCTGTTGCTATGACAGCAAGTTCAGGATGAGCGTCGAAGAACCAAACAATCCAAGATCATGCCTAATCGCAACAATCAAATCCAGCTAACTGAGTTAGCGACGTACGAAGAACGGGCCCCTGATTGGCATATTAGATTGATTTCAGAAGGATCATGTGACACTATAAGACGGATAAATGACTGAATCACAGGGATAAATTACATTTCAAAATATATTCAAATAGCAAACAGTTATTTTAAATAGTAATATTTCACAATTTAACTTTTTTATCAAATAAATGTAGCATCGGTGAGCATAAAGACTCCAATATACTCACGGTGAATTTATGTTTGTTCTTCGCTTAGTTCAAAATATTATGTGACCAGCGGTATAATCTTATCGAACATCCGACACTGTCCACACTGCTGAGAGCAGCGTTTAGATGAATATGTAAATTGTGCTGCGCACTTTTATCTCTTTATAACAAAATAAACGCACAACAAAATTTAGAAAATTTAACAAGTCTTTTTTAAATAAAGCATAAGAAAAGCATCTGATCATAGCAATGTGGATATGTTTGAACAAGCTCTGCAATTCGGAACTTTAGTAAACTCACATCACGTTTATTTATATAGCACTTTATACAATAGATAGCTTAAAATCAAGCATCTTTACCGTATTAAACATGAAAACATTTCATCAGAAGTACAACTTCATTTTCTACAATATTAAAGCAGATCTCCAGTGTGTTCATGTTTTCACTCTCGGACGTCTGACCTCGACGGACTGAACAGGAGAAATAAAGCGGAAAAGATTTTCCACGTGAAAGAAGGCGGAGCCTCAGCCCACATCTATTACTTATTTGCTAAGGGCAAATAGTAGTACAAGTTTACCAGCCGTAGTGAACTTTTCTGGAAAGTTCACTTTGGCAAGCTGTTTCGAACTCCTAAAACGAACTCCAAACGAAGTTAGTTTTGGCCTGATTTTGTTCAAAATGACGTTGCATCAGTTTGGTCTTCGATTTCACTTGAAGTATATCAGGGCCTTAAGAGACTTTTTCTAAATACATCTTACCAAACCCAAACTTTTGAACGGTGTATGGCTACACTATACAATATATAAGAAAAAGTACATACAATGAAAGTGGTATTTTGAAACAACAACAACAACAACAACAACAAAACACACCTGTTCTTCATCATTGGAATTGACACATCTTGGTACTTGAATCCATTCCCTAAAAATAAAGATAAATTTAACATGGCAGCACTAGATGACCAATGTTGGTGCAGTCTTCTGTACTGTTTATAAGCTGATCCTGGAGCCTCTACCACCGCACATTTTAAACATCCCTTTGTCTGACACACACATTTCAGGACATTACTAATGAGCTGATGACCTCAATCAGTTGACTGATTATGGAGACATATGTGCATTGTAAACAATATAGAGGTTATAAATTACGGACCCTACAAACGATCATGATTATGCACTATTATTCTGCCTTTCCACAAACATAAAATTGTGATTTAAGCAATGTGTTTTAAAAAATATATATTTTCATGAACAAACAAACAAAAACTGAATGTATAATATAACACAATAATTTGTATTTTAACATTGCTGCATTTTTATTTGCAGGAAATTTTGTTGATTGCTTGGTTTCTATTTCTGGAGCATCATGCTTGTTAGTCCTCAGACTGTTATGACCAATCTCAGTGGTTTAAAATTCTACTTCTCATAACTGCACATTAAAAATCAAATATAATATGACTGGCTGTGATTGTGTCAAAAAATAGCGTATAACTGGAAAAAGTGTTCATTCATGCTAGGTTTGGACATAATTTATTATTGTAGGGCAATATTAAAATATAACCAAAACAAACTAAAAATGTAAATACAAAAGCTCCAAACCCTCACGTCACACTGAGACAAATGAAGTGTTTAAACTCACCGCTTGGTTTTGAATATCACAACACCAACAGCACCGAGAAGAGCAGAGGTGATTAAAGAACCAAACAGACCCCAACAGACGGTGCTGGATTCTAGTAAAGAACGGTGGAGATACAGGAAGTGAAACATTGTCAAGTTCAAACTTCTACAACATTACTGTGGTTTTTTTAAAGGCTGACAAGACTATATCCATTTATACAGACATGGGTTATCACAGATTAGAGTTATCCTGATTCCCATGTCCAGAATTGAGATTAATATGATACAGGGATATCCAGTTAAAACAATTATATATCACAGTTTTGAATTTCCACATAATGTAGACTTTTAATCTTTTTGTATCTGATAAATGATAGCATGGATAATTATATTTTTAATGCCAAATGCATAAATGTAAATGTTCTGTTTGCTACCTCGATTGAAATTTAGCAAATAAGTTCATCACCATATGCAGCACACAACTTTTCATTGGATAAGTGTTTCAAGAATAACAAACAACATGTATCATAACCTATAAAAAAAAATAAAAAAAATAGACTCACCAGATGAACATTCACATACAGAGAACCTGCTGAGCTTCCATACTGGTTTGAAGCATGGCAGATGTATAAGCCATTAAAGTCAGGGGACAGCTTTGGGACAGGAAGCTTGTTGTCTTTATAATAGAGAGTACTTTTATTCTCTCTGTTAAAATAGAGATATATGAAAGATCACTGAACACACTGGTAAAACAAGGTTGGATAACATCTGGAAAATTTGCCCACAAACACTTTAGCAACCACCCATCAACACCCCAGCAACCATTAAGAACTGCTATCGGCCTCTTTCTCTGAAACCTACAAAAACCTTCATGCATCAAGCCTATGACCTTTGCCCCTGGTTAATAGACGCTCAAAAACAACAAAGTTGACATAAAATCTAAATTGACCCGTTTAATTTTTTAAATGCATGTTACTGGTCTTATTGTAAATCATTTACATGTGAATTACATTTTTTGACCTTGTAATCTTTCATCAAAATTGTATAACTTGCTCTCCCTGTGATACGACTCACTTGATGTCTATGACATGAGATCCATGTTGCAGTTAAGCCAATCACACTCAGATCTCCATTCCAGTATGCAGTGCTCACTTTTCACAATCCAATCAGCAACTGATGGATGAAATCATGTCCCGTCTAATGTTTTTTTCTTGCTCACTAAGCATTTCATAAGAAACATGTCCCAATATAGTAGTCAAATTCTAAAACCTGTGAACTTGGCAGTTTAGCCTCAATATGCAAAAGCAACTTGTCAGCTTTGTCCAGGCGTTAAAAAATGGTTAGCTTGAGAATAACTGCCACTAAGATGAAGTTGTTTAGTGACTATTTGTCAACATGCCTTTGAATCAATAACGTATTACCTTCTTGCTAATTATCTGTCTGATTTCCCTGTAAAGTTAAAGTAAATAGATAAAAAAGGAAATGCAAAATTCAGTGCTGAAATACAATACAAATGAGAAGAAAAGGAAGAAAAGTTCCAGGCCTTACAGACATCACTGTGCACCAAAATAGAAAATATCGTAAAAAACTGACAAATAAACAAACACTAAATTTGGCTGAAATCATCAAGGCTTCTACAGACAAAATATTATATAGAACTGAGTGCAGATATTACTTGCAGTTTTATATTACCTAGTCCAGGTGTAGATGGTTGGTTCTGGGTTACTGTCCACTAAACACTTGAATTCTTTAGCATTTGTTAGACTGTCAGGAATTATAACCACTGACTCTGGAGGATCTAGGAAAAGAAATTAGGTAGCAAAAATAACTATATATATATATATCCATAAACAGTATTTAACTGAAACCTTTAGGGGTCACAGGCAGAAACATGGCAATCTAAGCCATCATTTTTAAGCTGTGGGTTACAGAGTAGGAATAAGCGCAAAGTTTCGAGAATAGTGAAGTTCTCAACTTAAATTAACAAGTGATGTTCCTCATGGCCGCATGGGCACACACAAAACAAACACATCACAACCTGTGTAGTCTGATTCAAAAATGACTCTTATGAGTTGGTTCTTTCATAGAATCATCCAAACGACTCAAACGTAGGAGTTTACCAGTCTGACAAATCCTTTTCTGAATGAACTCACAGAATCCATCAGAACAGCTATTGAAAGGCTTATTTACTGAAATACAAGTTCATGTTAATGCATCATTGCTTCATTACAGCCATTAGTATACTCTATTTTCTGTGCCATGAAGAAAGCAAACATATGTTCACTCATGTCTTCGTTATGATTATCATCCCCTATTTTTTTCTGCACAAAAACCCCAAGACAATTTAATATAGATAACTGCATTTAGAATGTGAAGTTTGTATTTAATATGAAAAGTATATAACAGTCATTTGTATGCAAGCTGATGGTTGATACTCCAAATACTTACAATGAATGTTTATTGTGTAGTTCATTACGAGGTCTTCTGTTAGGGTGTTGTGCTTCACCTCACACTGGATGTTCTTTTTGTTTAAATGTTTGAATGGGACTCCAAGTAGGTAGGACACAACAGTAATGGTCCTATTGGGGTGCACTGTATGGTTGGTTTCGTCCTCAGAGAGTTTTCCAGATCTCCTAATCTCCACATCACTGCTGGAGCAGGCCAAGCATTAGAGGCAACGCATGATGCCAATGTAGCCTCAAAACAACCAGTAACAGGCGCTTCCCCTTTCACAATAACCACAGGACGGGCTACATTTGAAATAGAAAAAAGATAATCATTAAATCATTCAACTGTAAAAACTAACTGCTTTACTAACTAAAATAGCTTAGTCTGCTCTAGGTCTTCTCATAGCTCTAAAGCATGTGAAATATAAATGTAACAAATTTTTCTAGCACATAGATGAAAGGCCCCGATATACTCACGGCAAAGTTCTTTTTCGTTCTTCGCTTAAGGGTAATGTGACCAGCGGTAGGCCTATACCGTTTTTGAACATTTGACACCAACCACTGCTGAGAGCGTTTAGATGAATATGTAAATATGTGCTGTGTGCTTTCCTCTCAATAGCAAAAATAAACACACAACAAAAAAAAAATTGAAAAACGCACGCATTTTAATAAAGCATACAAAAAGCATCTGACCTTAGCAACGTGGATATGTTTGCATGAGCTCTGCAATTCGGCACTCTAATAAAGTCACATCACATTAATTTATATTAATGCACTTTCGATAGATTACGTAAAATCAAGCAGCTTTAACGTCTCAAACGAAAAAACGTATGAGTGTCTTTTTTTTCATCTGAAGTACAACTTCATTTTCTACAATAAAGCAGAGTGTTCATGTTTTCACTCGCGGACGTCTGACCTCGACGGACTGATCAGGATAAATAAAGCGGAAAAGATTGTCCAAGTAAAAGAAGGCGGAGCCTCAGCGCACACCTATTACTTATTTGCTAGGCAGATAGTAGTACAAGTTTACCAGCCGTAGTGAACTTTTCCGGAAAGTCACATAAGTTCATTCGATTTCGCTTAAAGTATATTGGGGCCTTAACTCCCAAAACAAACTCCAAATGAACTCCGTTTCGCCTGATTTTGTTCAAAATTACGTCATATCAGTTCGTTCTTTGATTTGATTGAGAATAGGGCCATAAGTCTGTTATGTAAGCGTAACTATTTTAAATAATTGAGTTGTTTGGGAATCAGAACACAGAGATATGCATATATGTCATTGCTGTAAATCAGAGAAAAATATGAACAAGCCATCATACCAAAAACTGTGGCATTGATGTCCGTCTCAAATCTCCCGCTAGGAAATAAGTTGAAAACGCATGTGTAGATCCCGTCATCTAGAAGCCTCATTCTGAGCAGCTGAATTGATCCATTTTTCTCTGTAAAGTTTCCAATGAATTGTACTCTGTCCCCCAATCCATTTTGTTGTTCAGTTTTGCCATCTGGCCGAATGGCAAAGAAACTCCCCGCTTCAGGGTTTTCTCTTGTCTTTTTCTTCCATATAATCCGAGTTATACTTTCATCAGTCTCAGTCAGCTGACACAACAAAGTGGCATTCTCTCCATAAATGACTGTTGTATCATGACCAATAACCTTTACACCTTTAACAGAAAAAAAAAAGTGCACAAAGTACATGAATTAGCAAACACTGTACATGGAGATGTTCAGTTGGGCAAGTAGCATGAAGCAGAGACGTTGGCAATGCCTAGTGACTCAGAGATCCTTTAATGACTTATGCAGAACAAGTTTTGGTTACTCTTGACTTCAATTTGAACAAATGTCCAGGACACAAGAAATCTATGTTCTATCTACTAAAGTCATACAGGTTCGGAATGACATGAGGTTGAGTAATTTATGACAGAATTTAACTTTTGGGGTGAAGTCATTAACAGCCACAGACACTTTCAGCATGGTCCTGCTGATAAAATTCCTTTAAGGTGCCATAAAACCCTAAAATACGTTTAAGATGTTAACATGCATATGTGCTCACACATTATTTTAAATACAAAGGGGGACAGTGGTTATTACTATTTTTTGCCACATTCACAAGGATTGACTTCCGAATTATTTAGATCCAATAGCTACACTGCCTCATACACAAGTACAGACAATAGTGGAAAATTAGATGAGTTTCTCCCTATCAGCATACATATTTTTAATGTCACTCAAAAAGAAGATCATGGTGCATGTCACAGGTCATGAGGGTGAGCTCTTAATGACCGGCCGTCACCCCTGACTTGCACACCACCGTGAGGAGCTGAACCGCAGGACACAGCAGACAGGACAACCAAAGGCAAGTGCAAAAAGTCTCTTTATTTAATTAAAACATCTCTTTAAAAACAATTACTGTAGTAGCTTCGACGTTCGCCTCAACAGGATTCGAACGGAAGAGGTGGATATGCGTCGCAGTAGCATGTTCCTCACTAGACCCAGACAGAGAATGGAGGGGAGTACACTTCACAGCTTTAGCGTGCTCTTCACTGGACTCCGACAGAGAGGAGGGTGCGTATACTTCACAGCTTTAATCCAGTTAGCAGGCTCTTCACTTGACTCAGACGGAGAGGGTACGTATAACTCACAGCTTTAGCAGGCTCTTCACTGGGCTCAGACGGAGAAGAGGGTACATATACCTCAAAGCTTTAGCAGGCTCTTCACTGGACTCAGACAGAGAAGAGGGTACATATACCTCAAAGCTTTAGCAGGCTCTTCACTAGACTGTGCATCTTTTGCAACTGGATTCAAACACAGAGAGAGATGAGTATTTTGACTAGAACCATCAATGCCTTCTGCAATTCACTCCCACTTACTGCAACCCACACACATACATATATATATACATATATATATATATATATATGCAAATCTCACAACTCACAGAGAAGGCGCAGGCATGAGTTCTCATCCACCACTCGCTGATGTTAAGCTAGATGGAAAGCAGCTGTGAAGTGCAAATCACTCAATGCAGTTACTGGTCCTCCAAGAGAAGTTTCAATCATCCTACGATTCCATACAATTCACAAGGACATCAATTATTCCATAATCCAGCGAGAGTTCAACACTTATCTCACTTAAGGTGTTGACTTCACTTTAGCTTCTCCCTTTCTCCTTCAGCCCATCCTTCTCCTTGCCCGGGTCCAAATCTCTCTCTTCTCCTTCCACACAACAACTCGACGAAGCAGAGAGTTCACATGCAAGCACTACTTTAATAAAACAAACATGTAATCCAGGGACAACAACGGAACTCAGGACAGTAACGTGGTACAGCAACAACAACCAACAAACATCAACTGAAGCACAGAGGTTTAAAGGGATACTCCACTTTTTTTGGAAATAGGCTCATTTTACAACTCCCCCAGAGTTAAACAGTTGAGTTTCCACGTTTTCAAATCCATTCAGCCGATTTTCTGCTATTTAGAAGAATGTCAGTAACCAGACAGTTTCTGGTCCCATTGACTTCCATAGTAGGAAAAAATATATACTATGGAAGTCAATGGGACCAGAAACTGTCTGGTTACTGAGAAATCGGCTGAATGGATTCGAAAACGGTAAAACCCAACTGTTTAACTCTGGGGGAGTTGTAAAATGAGCCTATTTCCAAAAAAAGTGGAGTATCCCTTTAAAGACACAGGCAAACAAGCTAAACAAGATAACAAGGGGGCGGGGCTAATTAGAAACACCTGGAGAGACTAATAAACAAGAAAAACTACAAAGGACTACAAAACATGGCACAGAACAGGAAATAACAAAAGTCCACAAAAGACAAGGGGAACACAAGACAGCAATCCTGACACTCATGATGACTGATTATTCAAACAAACAGAAAACTGTGCTGGTTCCAGAAAATAAAGTACAAATTATCAAAACTTTGTTATTTATAGTTTTAATAAATATATTTCTATCATGACAAATCTCTGAAGATTTTTTAGCATGGTAATGGATATGACAATGTTAATGTTTTTGGTATTGGCGGAATAGATCTGCTAGATCTAGATCTGCTACACAGTTGATTATTGCTGTTGTAGATTATTGTACAGGGACTTGCAACTGTCAATATGCTGCTGTGAGCAAGTAAGACACACTGCTTCAGCACAAATAGCATATTTAAAATTAGTCTACCGTTCCGTCCATTTTTTAACGGGATTAATAGAGTCTACATTCGAAACCGCATACTCACTGAGTAGGTACTAATTTCAACAAGTACTTACAAAACAAGCGCTAAAAGAGTAGGTATATAGCCTGATCACATTAAGTATGAATGCAATCCGGGACATCTGACATGCTGACGTTTTCATGTGACCTACGACATTATCACAAGCGCAACAACTTAAAAGATATGTGCGACAGGTTTAATTCATCAATATGTAAATATCTTGATATTGAATAAACTTGCTCATTTTGTGGGCTCGTTGAAGAATCAAGTGCCCATTTATTTTGTGATTGTAGTTTATACAATACATTTAAGGTTGATTTAAGTTCTTATATTTTAAACCCTACTAATGTGACCCACAGTTTTATCCATAAAGATATTTTTTATTACAAAAACCCCAAATCGTCATCTCTTAAATATGTTACTAATTTCTTTATTTTATATGCAAAAATGTTCACCCACAAGCAAAAGTGGCTTAAATCCCCTTTTATGTTTTCCTGTTTCTTGAATTTAACTCTCGTTTCATCCCTCAGGCTTATAAATAAAAATAAAAAAATCTATGTATTATGATGAATTATTCAAAGATATTTATTTAATCTTATCATTGTGCTTTTTTCCTGTGTATATAATATCATATTATGATGTACGCAAACCCATATTTATGTTTTCTTTTCATCATGATTGTTCATTCTTAAAGATACACCATGATATCCATCCCTGATCTTGTATGCAATAACAAAATGTTATGGGGGACAGGTGCACTAACACCTCATAACATCAGTAATGGCTGTCATTCTAGGTATCGTTTGCAATGTTTGGAGTGTCTTCACAAAGGAGATAGACTCGGAGATCTCGCCTTTGGAGAAGACTGTTGATTTTATATTCAAATGTAATTATCACTTCTTAAAAATTAAGATTCCCCAGAATGAATTGCTTTGCTAGCCACAACACAACAATGATAAACGCTGACCAATACTTAATTGTATTACTTTTTTCTTTCTTTTACTAAAAATTATATATTTTAGTAAAACAAGCTAAATGTAATTTTGTCATATGACAAGCTATGCATGAATACACACTAGACAAATGCAGTGAACATCTCAATTTTCAGTCAAGCAATGAATGAATGTATAAATTAATTAAATATATTTTATTTACTGACAACAATAAGAACCATGAATAAATGAGTAAAAGAATGAATAAAAGTAACCACCACAATAAACAAATGTCAACACATGAAACAAAGCTTTATTAAAACGTATTGTTCTAACAATCACGTATTTACAGGCAATGAACCCCACATACTGCCATCTCAACACAGCTGTGCCAATTCTGCTGCTTTATTCTGATGAAGCAGCTGACCACCGTGCCCTCCTTAGCCTTTGGCATGCTGAAAACCCACAGCTATATTTTCTTCATGGCCAGAGGTGAGCCATGCCTTCGTGCCTGAGGTTGTTGTGCACTGCTCTGTGCTTCACTATCGGAGGAAAAAAGGGCAAGTGGAGGGTCTCATCCGTGGCACTGTACCATTTCCAGGATGCTGCTGTCTCCTTATCCTCAGTGCTCAAACCAGTCTGCCGACATTTTAGATCCTACAAAAATGCACAAACATTAACAAAAGCAGTCATTTCGACAGCATAATGTCATTTGATTTCTTTATTAGAAGTAATAATAAAAAAAAAAAATCTTTTTTTTCCACCTTTCCTTGCAGGCCCTGCTCCCCCCAAAAGCTCTGCGGCAAATGCACAAATATCAAGAATCAGTAAAGTGCTGTAATAACTCGGTTAGAAATTACAATCATTAAAATAAACTACAACTTAAGATTTAAATGGATTGTAATTCATTTCTGTAGTATACTAACTCAAAGCCTTTGATGGCAGCATTCAGCTTCTTGAGCCACTCTCCGACGGATAAACACGTGCTCATCTGTCCCTGTAACATCCAGACAAGATTCACGTTAACAAGTGTTATTCACGACAACAGTGAATTCTCCTTCATAATAGCACACATACACCACTCAGATTTCATGTTGTGATGTGCTCATCTGCAATACTTCTAGAATATTTTCCTGTCAGATGTAATAGACATTTAAAATAAGCATCTTTAAGATGTATACGGTTTATGTTAATCCACTTTAGAGATGTACGTGTGCTTACTGGAGCTCCCCTGATAGCTATACATAAAATGTGTTTTTAAAGCAAAATCATAACTACACTATACTGTCTAGCATCTTTACACCTTCAATAATTCAACAGTTTACAGTAGTTCAACACGTGATTTTAACACAAGGAACCTTGTTTACTCACATTTGAAAACAATGATCTCTACGATGTTTGATTATGATGCATCCTCTCCTGTGGCCTCCTGGGATAGAAAAGTATCCATCGATGGGTGCTTCAGAATCTGGGCAGAAGCAGTAGGCCATCCGGGAACTTCTCGCCTACTCTTTTTAATGAATACTTAGGTTTCGGACATACTAGGCTAATCCTTTCACATACAGTTTTTTCCAACCGTAAAGTAGTCATTTTCGGACACACTATTAGTATACGCACATCCGAATCTCTAAAGAATTAGTACGTCACCCAGGTAATTCTCACCTACCTACTCTTTTAAGTATACTAAGAATTTGTACATATTCGCTTGCCTACTGCTTTTTCCCTACTATATAGTAGGGAAGCATGTGGTTTCGAACGCAGCCAGAGACTGCTAAGCTGATAATAGACGTCACGGTGAGTGAGAGTACATAATAAATGTAGGTAGGGCAGATTCTGGGTCTTATCGCTAGTTAAAGTTAAACATTTTGTAAGCTTTACATACTAATTGCTGAACACGTGCAGACACACTTTTGGCAGAGGTCTAGTATCCTTGTGTTGTTCAGGGGCCTATACCATGAAGCCGGTTTAGGTGGCTAGCCAGGTATGTTTCAGTTTAGTTTGCGCCAACCCTGGGTTTTGGGCACCATGAAAGTGGTTTGGCTCTTAGCAGTGTTCATCGCCATATTAACTTACACTCCACGGCTAACCTGGTCCGGGGCAGGTTATGTTTCAGGTAAGAGGTTGCAAACCAAACTTGGACCAATCAGCTGTGAGCAAAGTGACATGCTGAGGCGATAAAGTCACTCGACCTGTTTCTACTCCAAATTAAAGGTCACTAAATAGCAAATGATTTTTAAAGACAAAATCGTCTGGCTTTTAGTAATGCTTATTTAGAATAATAATTTTGTATGATTTATATATTATTTATGTAATTATTATACCCTTAATCGATCAATTTTAGTTTATAAATTATTATTATGCAGTTTAAATTAATAAATATATAAAGGTAATATAAATACGCTTTAGAATCAATCGATAAAGTTATAAAATGACTACATGTGAGCTTAAATGTTCAATTCTCTCTATACCCTCATCAACTGTATAAACTAACTTCACAACTTTTACTTGCACTGATATAGCAAGACTTTATTTTAGTCATCCTTTTTCATAGACAGATATTTCTTCTTGCTGTGTAAATTTGCAGTTTAACTCTTTCTCAGCATGTGATTGGCTGATCGCTACTGATGTCACACCTAAACTCTTAAGGGGTGTTCGACATCGGCTGCGGCTGGATGTAACCGATCGGTGAGAGTAGCCGCGTGCAGGCGGGGAGGAGCTGCAAACGGAGACGTGAAGTCGGACACTTTCTGGTTCCCGTAGTGACCGCTCACGTGGTGTTCGCGTACTTTACCACAGCTGAAGTGAAATAAATGTAATATTGGCCAAATAATACACAGATGTTTCAGAGAAATTTTCATTCAATAGGCCTACTTTATGTACTGCTTCATACAGCGTCTGTTTGAACAAGAATAAAGTTCAACATAAGCTACTATCAATGAAGTGGAGTCTACGTTTTTTAAGCAGTTTTAATTTGATAAACATGACACAATATAACATGACAACGACATGAAAAGAGTGTTCACTGTTATAATAAACTGATTTGAGAGCTTTAGAGGAACTAAAGGTGTTCGAATAAACACGAAACACACGTGATCGTTGTCATGCGGTGAATCCGGCCAATCGTGGAACAGCTGTGTCGTCATCAGCCCTCCTGCAGCCCAGTGCAGCCGCTCTTGAGAAGCTGCGCTGGCTGAGTTCTCCTAGTGTTTGTTACGGAGTCCTTGTTAATGTCTCACACTTCTTGGTTTGTTCCTGCTTGTTCCTTGTGTTCATTGTTCTTGTTTAGATTGCTTGTATGGTATTTGACACTTGCCTGGACTGGATTACGTTTCACGGATTACCCAATAAATATCTCACTGCACTTGGATCTACTGTCTCTCTCATGTGTGTCGTGACAATATGTGAACACTTCAAATGATCTCAGACCCCTTAAAAGCGAACCGAACTGAACCGAGACCATCTCGGAGTACGGTTCACATTCAGCTATGGTACGAATGCAACAGTATAACTCAAAGAAGTCTGAGACCACATATACTTTAGGTGGACCAAAAAAGTGTCTGAGTCCTATTTCAGGGACAGGGACGTGTGAACGTGAAGAGAACTGGGTCCTTTTTCACTTTCACCTCTTAATCCACTTAAAGGAGACTGAGTTAGGTTCTTTTAAAGAGGACTCGAGTGTGAAAACACCCTCAATCCCATATTACCCTCCTCCCATTTTCATTTATATTATTGTTGTTGGTGTCATGTTTAGTAACTGTTGTGATGTCAAGATGTGTTTGGTCGTATACTTATAATTGTTGCTGTGTTCCATAAAGTGTTAGGACTGTGTGTGGCATAAAGTGATATTTAATGAGTGTTTTTTATTTATTTATTTTTTACCTCATAAGCATGTAATGTCAGTCTGAATCTTTTCAGTTTTTTTTGATTTTTTTTTATCAATGATGGTTGATTATAAGTCATGCAACAGAATAAATAAGTTAACAGTGTGGATGAGCATGCGGAAATCATGTTCTGAGAGACTAAAGTTTTAAAATAAGCAATGTGTTGTTGAACTGATCCTGGAGCAGCTGAAGTGTGTGATAACATACCAGCTCCACACACAGCGAGCAGTAGTTGATGGGCTCATTCTTCAGATAAATATTCATCAGAGGTTTGTTCTGAGTGCAGTTATCACACGGGCCAAACGTGATGGCCAAAAATGTCTGGTCACACATCTTTGCGTCTGGTTGAGGCTGGACCTGTACATGAAGAAGGGGAAAAAAAACAAACATGTATTCACAATAACCAAAAGCCAGACACACACTGACAAACACACTTTTCTGAGTCCATGTTTGAGGTCGTCAATATATTAGTCTACTCCTGAAAGCTGCTAAAATAAACTTATACAGGTTACATCAGGGGCTAAAGGAAAATCTTCTTTTACTCCCATTAAAATATATATTTTTACTGAACATTGATGAAACAACACATTTTTTGAAGAGAAATTATAAAAGTAGATTGAATTTAGTAGATTGATAAAAGTTGTTTTATTTAAAAATCATGTATGTACATCACAAAAAGGCCCCCAGTATACAAATACTAAATTAGCTAAATAAATACAATTAGCAAAAGTAATATGTTTTGCGTAATATCTATATGAATACTTGTTCAAAACAATAACTTCGGAAAATCTTGATAAATAAAACAATTTTCATTTACTTTTGTTCAAAAAATTCATTTAAATATGTTTTTTTTAAAAAAAAAAAAAAAAAAACAGATTCTGAAAGCTTTTTACACTGTTTGAAGCAGATCCCATTATTTAATGTCATTATAGTAACAATAAATAGGATTTTATTATATTGTAGGGTGGTTAATATCATATTTTAAATATGATGGTTTCATTATAAATATGGTGGTTATCTCTAAGGTGGACAGCCAAATTAATCAATTATATTGACCAGTTGAATTGAACTATGTCATGTCAACAAATGAAATAGTCTTACCAAATCACGTCAAATATTGTGCCATATTCGGCCCCAACAGTAGGGGTGCTTTTTACCCCAAATACCATGGTTATCAGAAACTATATTCTCCAGAACGGTTTATTTAATTAGCTTTAAAACTTTAAATTACTATTAAGACCTTTGTCTCAAAATATATTTGGTTATAGCCTATATTTGATTATACAGAATCGACTTCGCGCTACTGCCTGCTATCACATCTAGTATCAGCTAAAATTCCACGTGCGTGGATGTTTAGGAAAAAGTGCTACAGTGTGTTTTTATGCCATCTAGTGGTTTAGAGAAAAATACAATCAATGCACCTTTTACCAGGTCCGCATTTAGCCCCTGTATTACGGAGCCCCTAAAGGGACATGATGAAGGGGACAAAATGAGATGGGAGGAAATATCATGTCAATCACGTCAATTCTCACAAATGTTTTGCGTTCCCCCGAGAAACTTTGCCTTGGATCGCAAAATATTTGCGACTTATTATTTTTCCTCCCATCTCATATTTTTTCCACCACCATGTCCCTTTAGGGGCTCCGTACTTTGTATGTATACACATTTAAAATGTACAGCTTTTCTCTTCTGGGAAAACTCTTCTGCACTCAGGTGCAGATTTGTATCCAATAAAATGCTCTCTACATTGATAATGTTTCACCCTCTTAGAAGAAAATGTGCTATATAGGCCTGGGTATA
Source organism: Leuciscus waleckii (assembly GCA_900092035.1). NCBI lineage: Eukaryota > Metazoa > Chordata > Actinopteri > Cypriniformes > Leuciscidae > Leuciscus > Leuciscus waleckii. The sequence goes on from FLSR01000627.1 coordinate 195,526, forward strand.
CTTCATTCTCCGCATTCCACTCTGTCTCACGCACAGTCATGTCCGCACAGCTTTCAAAGTACACTCAGAGTGGATGAACAAGTTGGACATATGTGCAATACAATTGCTTTTTATACTCTACCAGACATTAGAGGGCAGCACTGAGTCATGTCATGTACAGGACATTTGTTCAGAAGGATAAAAGAAGTAAGTAAATGCAGTTTAGAACAAGAATCAAAAAAAAAATGAAAGAGACGAATATGCTGCTTTGTGTACTGTTTTTATCGCTTTTTCCGCACTATTCTTTGACTACTGCACAGTACATCACAACTGTGCATAAAAGCCACCTAGTGGACTCTTCTGTATCAACAATCACCTTGCACATGCGCCCGCCATTCTATTGTGCATGGTCCACGCGGACACCAAAATGCAATCATTTTAAGACATTTCACCTTATATAGAGTCTTTTTGGCATAAAGTGCTCTTTAAAATTGATTCAATAATGCTAGGATTCTATTTAGAACCCCATTGAACCTGCCTCCTACTGGCAATAGCAAGTAGCAAATCATAGCTGTATCACTATTAAAAAAAAAGACACACTCTTCGATATGACCTGACCAAACTTCCTGTTTTAAAGCCATTTCATGGGGTCTTTAATGTTTATTTCTGTCATGGTTTGTGCAGTGGAAATAAGACAAAATCAGCAGTTAAAATGAGCGTAAAATATTAAATGTTTAGTATCTTGGTTTCACTGTTCCATCCAAGTGTAAAATGTTGATCCCATGCAATACCAGCTAATAAATAAGTCAATAATTACATAGATAGAAACAGAACAGAAATTAAAATTTTACCAGATACTATTCGACAGACAAAGTCACTAACACAATCTATTTACCAAAACAGAGCCATACACTGTGATGTTATTAAAAGGGTATGCTTTTGTTGCATAGACACCATCAGATCACTCATAACATTCTCAAAATTCACTTTATATGTTAAAAAGAATCAATTTATTTAAACTTACCTTTCAAAAGATTTTTGTGGCAGGTGTGTACTTGCAGTCTTAAGAGGGAGGAGAAAGGGAATGAGCCTGAGAAAGGCAAGCGATAAGCTCCTTACAGTAGCATTAGGGTTTTAACCCTGGAGAAGTTTTACCAGCAGAAATAGTAGCCAGTCAGAGACAGACACAAATAGCACTGCTTAAGCTCGCTGAAGCTGATAATTCAGCAGTAAAACAGCAGTAAAAAAAGAGGTGTGATCTTCAAATAGCCATTTAGAACTTAAATGGATAGTTCATCCAAAAATAATAATTCTGTCTCTCCCTCATGTTGTTCCAAAACTGTAAGACTTTCATTCATCTTCGAACACAAATGAGGATCTTTTTGATGAAATTTGAGAGCTTTCTGTCCTTCCATTGACAGCTGCGCAACTACCACTTTGACGCTTCCAAAAGTTCATAAAGAGGTCGTAAAACGGATCCATATGAATTGAGTGGTTTTAGTCAACATTTTCTGTAGAGACTTGATTGCTTTATATTGAATTTAGGCTTTTATTCACATATTCATATTCATCAACTCACACATCAGTTGTGGTAAATGGAAGCTCAAGCATGTTCGTTTGACATGTGAGAACCAATGAGATTCATTCTTGTGTGTTAACCAGTACGTTTGAGCTTCCGAAGAACCAATGAGGTTTGTTCAAGCAGGTTTGGTTGAGCTTCTGTTTATGTCGCTGATCAATGTTTAAATGTGAATCTCAAGTCTCTTCAGAAAATTTGGACTAAACCGCTCAATTCACATGGATTTGTTTTACGATCTCTTTATGAACTTTTTGAAGCGTCAAAGTTTCAGTTGTGTAGCTGTCAATTGAGAGACAGAAAGCTCCCAGATTTAATCAAAGTATCTTCATTTGTGTTCAGAAAATAAACGAAAGTCTTACGGTTTGGAACTACAGGAGGGTCAGTAATTTATTTAATTAAGTAATTTTTGGGTGAACTATCCCTTTAACTTTGACAGACTTCACACACAAAAAAAATTATATTGATATACAGTAGCTGCTTTCCCCTTTAATTTTTGTGATGTCATCATGAGCCAACCTAATTTCCTGCTCTGTCTCCTCTTCTTCCCTTTTGCATCATAACTGAATGGAAGAGGTAGGATGATTTTTGTCTTATCTGATATATCATTAAATATGATATTAAGACTTTTTAAAAATGTTGCCTGGTGGAGTTATAGCACTGATAGCCAAACCAGGAAAGGATCATGCAGACCAACTACAGACCAATATCCCTGACATCAAATATATGCAAACTTATGGAACGGATGGTTATGAACAGATTATCATATGTTATAGAGAGCAAGAACCTTTTGTCTCCTTATCAGAGTAATTTCGAAAGGGGAGAAATACTATGGATTCAGTTTTATGTCTGGAAAATGAAGGCCCAAGTTAGAAAAGAAGTAGTAGTAAGAGTGTTTCCGACGTTGAAAAGATGTATGATATGCTGTGGAAGGAGGGCATATTAATGAAATTAGATAGTATGGGGATAAAAGGGAAAAAATACAATTAAAATGTTTCTATTTGGGAGAACAATTCAAGTAGTGGGGTCCACATATTCTCAGACTTATCCTATACGGTACTCCCCAAGGAAGTGTAAGTAGTCCTGTTCTTTTTAACTTAATGATAAATTACATTTTTAACAAATTGATCTGGGAGTAAGTCAATGTATACCGATGACGGAGCATTATGGATAAGGGGACGGAGAGTTCCATGTGTAGAAAAGAAAATGCCAAATGATGAGGTTGAGAATTGGGCTAAGAAATTTAGGGTTTTAGATTTTCTGTGGCAAAAACTCAGGTAATATGTTTTTTGAACAAGATATTTAATCCCACTATGAATATTAAAATGTATGGGCATCAGTTGGAACAAGTAAATGTAGTCAGATTTCTTGGAATGTGGATGGATTTAAAATTTAAGTTCAGAATGCATATTCCGAAACTGATAGAAAAATGTAAAAAATGGATAAACATATTAAGGAGCAGATCAAGAGTTGAATGGGAAGTAAGGAGTCAGTCACTGAAAAGAATATATAAAGCAGTGATAAGATCTAACATTGACTATGGTGTACAGCTCAGCGAATAAATATGGATTAAAAAGATTGAGATGCAAACTTAGAAGAAAATGAGAGTATATGTTGCGGAGCATTCAGATCATCGCCAGTGACATCATCACAGATTGAAACGGAATGAATGCCTCTAAAATTATGTAGACTTCAATTGAGGATGAGATACTGGACCGGAGTAAAGGGTCATTTAGAATGTCATCCAGTTAAGAAAATTATAATTGAATGTTGGGAATATGAATATAAAGAAAAAGCAAGTTTTTTTTTGGACTGTTGGGAAGAAGGATGCACAGAGTATGGGACTGAATGATTTTGATATTGCATCTTCAGTGAGATGGTCCTCACTGCAGAACATGAAATCCAGGGGGAGGAGTTGGATCCAGATCCAACTCCTCCCACCTTACATATACCTAAACCTACCCATCTCCACCCCCTGATCCCTAAACCCACCCCTAAACCTACCCATCTCCACCCCCTGATCCCTAAACCCCCCCCTAAACCTACCCATCTCCACCACCTGATCCTTAAACCCACCCCTAAACCTACCAATCTCAACCCCTTAGATCTGGATCCAACTGCAGTGAGGTGCTACTGCCTTCAGTGGCAATCCGGCAATACCTCCCTGGTTGTTCCCAATGCCACTAGTTGATCTACATATTCATAAAGAGACTAGTAAAAGGAAATGAACATACCAACAGTTACAGTGGTACAGCAATACATAAATCAAACATATATTATTCAGAATTGCAGATATGATAGATCTAAAGATCCAAAATCTGGAAGTACAGCAGCAGTGTATATACCTACATTCAAAATCAAAATTGCAAAAAGAATATCAGAACATATTTCAGTATTTTCTACTAAATTATTATCCAAATTTCTAGCTCTATAGTGGATTGAAGAGGTATAACCTAATACATCATTGATGTACAGATTCAATGGCTGCCCTTACAATTTTACAGAGTGGAAAATCTGAAGCATGACAAGACATTCTATATGACATATTGCAATGTTTGTACAGAACATTTATGATATTGGTATATTTCCTTTGGATGCCGGATCATGTAGGTGTGGAAGGGAACAAGGAAGTGGATCAGCTGGCAAAGAAGGCCCTGAAACAGTCACAAAGCTGAATTTAAGGTATCAATAAGTAAAGCTGAAATTAAGCTACTAATAATGATATAAATAAGAAAGAAATGGCAAAATAATTTGGGATAATGAAAAAAAAAAGAAGACAATTATATCAGGTTCAGGAGTATGTTGGTGCTGAAAGAATAAGGTATGGCAATAGAAGGAAGGATATTATGAGACTGAGAATGGGCATACAGCATTAATTTACAGTTTGCATAGGAAAATTACCGTAAATTGTTAATTGTGACAAATGTGGACTCCCAGAAATGGAGCATATTCTTTTAAAAATGTGTTGCAAATGAAAGAGATCAAATTCAGCTATCTCAAGAAATTGAACAGATGAGAATGAATCATATATCTCTGCAGGTGCTATTGGCAAATGGGTTAATGCAATCAAAGGTACTGAGGAATTGTTCAAGTATCTAAAAAATACAGGAATAATGGATAGAATATAAAAGTTATTTTTTCTATTCTATCATTTACTATTCCCCTTATCCCTGTCATTACTCTTAGATAGTTGTACCAATGTGCGCTCCACACTCCAGACCAGTATGTGGTGGACATGGACCTTTTAAATTGGTTTGCCAAACCTCCAAAAATTTGAGAAGATGATTTTCGACTTCTGATGATCTTTATTGTAATTATTGCTTTTATGTCTATATTTTCGCTCCAATTCATGTGTGTAATGTTATTTTACTTAATGTAATGATTACATTTTCTCATTTTGTCACTTTTGAGTTATATTTTTGTCTCTGCTATATATGTGGAAATGAGAGCACATGGTGATGTGTACGTCATATTTATTTAAGGGCAATTTACTCAGAGGCTGCTTATGTGTTCTCTATATCAGGTATATATATTCTTGTTTAATGTAATTTTCCTTTTTGCCCTTTTGTGTTGTAACTGAATAGCCTGGCTTTAGACGCGCTGCGTTAAAACACTACGGCCTGGTTTCACAGACAGGGCTTAGACTAAGCCAGGATTAGGCCTTAGTTCAATTAGGACATTTAAGTACCTTTTATAAATGTGCCTTAGAAAAAAACATTACTGATGTGTATGTTGAGACAAAACAATGACACTGACATACTATAAGATACGTCTGTGCAAGTTGCTTTCAGTTAAAACAGCCCAAACATGCATTTTAGTCTGGGACTAGTTTAAGCCTCGTCTGTGAAACCGGGGGTACGTGAAATAACTCGAGGCCCAGAGGAAGGAAATGAATAGTGGAATAAAGTCGTTATTTTTGTGTTTTTTTGCGCACAAAAAGTATTCTCGTCGCTTTATAGACTTAAGATTGAGCCACTGCAGTCACTTGGACTATATTAACGATCTCTTTAATCTTTTTTCTGGGCCAGCAAGTTTCAGTCCCTTAGAAGCCTATGGAGGAGTGAGATAGCTCTCAGATTTAATAAAAAAATATCTTAATTTGTGTTCTGAAGATGAACGAAGGTCTTACGGGGTTGGAACAACATGAGGGTGAGTAATTACTGACAGAATTTTCATTTTTGGGTGAACTAACCTTTAAGAGAGAAAGGCAGAGGAGAGGAGTCGTAGGCTTTCTCTGTCTGTGACATTTTAGTTTTAAGTCACTAGAGGGAGCTGTTAGTCTTAAGACCCTCTCCAACCTAAAGTGGCATCAAACACGTGATCTGCTCAATGCCTCCCTCTGCTGTTTTCTAGGTTGAATTAAGCCAACACATGTTGCTGTTACTTCTATCAGGCATCATCACCATAATAATATTACTTATACAGGTACTTATACCTTTCTAACCATTTACATCGGCAACATTTTACTCACCCAACAGAGATATATATATATATATATATATATATATATATATCACTTTATATTATGAACAGATTTAATTTAGGCTTTTATTTGCCTATGAACACAAAACATATAGCGCATCACATGGTAAACACGAAAGCTTGTGTGTATAAAGCTATTGTATCTCTTCACAAGGCTTGGATTAAACCACTCGATTAACATGGATTCATTTTACAAAATTTCTGTGTTGAATCAAATCCATGATTCTGATAAATCCATGTCTGAATTTACAGTAGCCTACTCATAAAAAGTACCCGGATGATCTATTTTTTTCCGGCAAGATTCTGGAGTGTGCATATTATGGACACTTTACTATCCCATGAGGCCTCGGGAGAGGATTTGTGAATGGCAGTGAAGCGACACAAGTGACGGTGCTAGGTCACGTGATAATGACAACATGACGATGTAGTCCATCCAGAATACATTCATACTATAAGAATGTACTTTTTTATTGGTCACAAAGTAATTGCTTATTCCAAATAGGTATACCTATTCAAGAGATTTCAGATGCAGCCAGGACACAATGATGTCAATATATTTAATTTCATTATAGCATCTGCATAGAACTGACTACATGGAGAACCATCATCGGTGGTTTTAACACACAACACATACTTCAAATAAAACATGCTATTAAAATAGTTTCTGGTTTGAATATATTTGTGTTTGCACACAGAGACAAATCAAAATCAGAGATTAGAAATGGTTGAAGAATGAAAATTAATTAATATTAGTAACTTAAAGCAGCTATAAGTTGAATTCACCCTTATTTTTAGAGACACCGGTGGTCGTTGAGTGAACTGCAGCCAGCACTCGTGCACATACAAGAGACTGAACGTGATTCAATGCACCCCGATAAACTCAAGGCGAAGTTCTTTTTCGTTCTAAGTAAAAAGAAGTTGGAAAACACTTTTGCAGCTATACTGTTAAGGAACATCCTGAGGCTGTCCACGCTGCTGAGAGTGACATTTTGATATGTAAATGTGTGCTGCGCGCTTTCCTCTCAATAACAAAATAAACAACAATAAAATGACAGCAGTGAGAAAGCAGCAGTTAAGAAAGCATCTGATCATAGCGATGTGGATATGATTGCAGCTCTGCAATTCACTGGCATCATGTCGACAGATGAGGTAATTAATATTACACTGTTATGATACCCTGGCTAACGTCAGACCTCTTTCTCATTGAGACGTGGTCTGGGAACCACATGTTCATTTTCTCGTATTTGAGGCGTGGTTTACGGATGCCCAGAGCCGTTTATTGGGCGCTACGAATGTCTATCAAATGCGCCTGTACGTAGCTCATAGCCAATCGTTTCAATTATACCAGATGACGTATGTAGAGCGACAGAAATTCGATGAGGAAGAAGACGATGGCTGAAGAAGACTAAACTACTTAGAACATTATCTAAGGCTGCATCGAAAGTAACATCGAAAGGTAATTATGTTGGATCCATAGATATAAACAAACTGCTTCGGTGTGTCGCATAGACGTCGTCATCGTCTTGCTGCTCCCTCCCCGTTCTGTGATTGGTCCCCTCGCTGAGGCGAAAATCTGGTCCATGGTATCCAGGCTGCCTAGCAGCGTGAATAAAATCGCGCTGCACTCAAGGCAGCATGGGGAAACCCAGGCTACTGTTATGATTGATTATAAAGTATATTTGAGAGTAGACAATAGATCTGGCAATGTGAGACTATAGTTTGAAATAATCCCTTTTCTTTATATGAGGCATTATATTACAGCACTGCATTGCTTTTTTTGACGTTATCTTAAACATTGTAAGCATTCGTTTTATGTCTCATTGAACGGAAGAGAGAACACACGTCATATCCTTTTGATTTTTCTGGCAAAACAAGACCTTCACAAAATATTCAGTCTACAACAGGGGTGCCAATCCTTTTCCTGGACAACTACCTAGTACCTGCATAGTTCAGCTCCAACCCTGATCAAACACATCTGAGCCAGCTAAATAAGATCTTCAAACACTTGATTATCACAGACAGGTGTGTTGGATCAGATTTGGATATGATCTCTGCAGGTAGGAACAAGGGATGCTTCTTAAAAGGAACCCCGACTAGTGCGGCATGTTGGCCTTATAAGATTAACGTGGGCATCAACTATAAAAAGGTGATGCAAAATCACACCAATTTTTTTTGTTTTTATAAAAAAAAGCCGAAAATCCGTTCACTCGTAGGCCGTCATAGTTATTTACGTCTCAATGCATTCTGGGTAGTGACGTGTAAAGGTTGCAGCAGCTTCGTTTTTTGTTTTTCCAATGTACCGGCTAGCTAGCTAAGTTTTGACAGTAGCGAGATGAACACATCTGCCGTTCAGCCTTTTCAGTTTGAACCCGAGCTCACCGTAGGCTTAAATCAGGAGAATAACGTGGAAGACGATAGGCCTACTCAAGAGTTACATGAAAATGAAGATTATCAGAGAGTTGAGGAGCGAGAGTGGGGCAAAACAGATGGTGTCTGTGCGGCAACTGCTTGCCAATGCCAAGCGAGAACGAGAGCGTTTGCTGTAAAGAGCTACACTTTTTGTCAGCAGCTGTCCAGGGTAGGCGAAGTATAGGCTAGATCAGACGATCGTACTATCAGTATAAATAATTTAATAAGTCATCTACCGCCGTCGTTTGCTTTATTTTCCCCAAGCTGTGCGTTCAACATACCCTCTCCCCCCCCCTTACACTGCACAAAGTCAACACTGTTCTGCTCATCTACATTTTCAATCTTACAATTACAATATTGTTATTAATAATTACCATTGCTCTCAATTGCCTTGCACTACATATTTAAAATCTGATAATCTCAAGACTATACTGATTTGCGCCTACATAGCCTACCTACACTATAGCCTACAAATAGTGGAAAAAAAAGTTAACTGGACTGTGTGCTTCCAGTGAAGGCTTCAGCTGTTTTATTGGTTAAGACAAACAGCTTAAATCATTCTTTCATAACGTAATAGTATAACTGTTTTCAAAATTCTGCCTTTTAGGTCTTACAGATATGCTTCATATCAGCAGTTTACATGGTGGATGCATGGCTGGCTAGGGAGAAGATTCCGCAGAGTCATTCATTCCATCATGTGCTGTTAACAAAATAAGAAACGTCTACTCTGAACCAAGTGGAATCTATACAGGGTTTGAATATGAAGACAATAATCATGCAGAAGTAGATGAGGCATGGAGGGATTTTAATAACATATAGCTGGATAGTTGACATTTGAAGGCATTTTGGCAAGAGCACAAGCTATGCTTGCAACAAAACAAGGTATCATACCAAATGTTTATGGTTTAAATAAAAATGTTGCATGTACTCCAATATCAATGTTTGTTTGAAGTACTACGTGTGCTTGACTAGAATTCAAAATGATATTGTGCATTTGAACTATGCTGGTGTGTACGTCATGTGTTCGTAATGATGCAGCTACTTGAAACGTGAAAACTGCTGTGTTTGAAAAATGATCTGTGATCTGGATAGTCTCTCTTGTGGAGCCATGACATGTGTTGGATCTAACACAGAGGAGAGAACATCTGCAATCATAGCTGTCATGTAGCTATAGTCCTTTTCAACAGGCACTGGTCTTGCTCTGAATGTCTTGTGGACTTCGCTTCATGAGATTTTGAACTTGGGTTCACCAACACTCTCCCCATCTTGAAAAATAGCCTGTTCAAAAACAGAAATATGGAAAATAGATACAAGGTGTTAGGAACAGTTTGATGTGCAATATCCAGTGTCACATAGTGCTTGCAAAGGATAGGATTGATTACAGTTCACTCACCTGTTCCCTGTTCACATTGTTGTTATGATCCAGAGCAGCAAGCATGGAGGCATGGATCATCACATCATATCCAAAATGTGTTTTCTTTGGGAGGTATTTCAGGTACATGGAGTGATACACCTGAAACAAATTTGAATTTGAAATTAAACTATTAAAATATGTGAGTCACATCCTGCCACATCATAATGAATGGAATATTTATTAAATATGTTTGTATTTGATCATACCTCTAGTTTTGTTGTGTGGATGCACTTTGTCAGATATCCAGGTCTTTCAAAAGCCGCTTGTGTTTCACAACCTTCACAAGTGCGTTGTGGGCTTCAGATCCTGGCTTTAACCAAAGCTTGCTTCTCTGGCTCATCTCATTAAGGGGCTCATGATCACATTGGTGATAGTGCCTGTTCCCTGGCCAGTCGTGTCGGTTGGTAACATGGTGTATTACAGATATCCACTTCTCTTTCAAGACTTCGGCATTACCCTCACAGTTTTGTGCACTCCACCACAAAAGATTTATAATGGATGGAATCCACTGTCCCAGGCCTTCACATTCCCTTCTCTTAGCTTCAGTGCCAGTTTTTTGGACACTCCTTTTGCCACATGCCAAGGGTCAAATCATGGTGTTTTTCTGGATTACTGACCCTCATTTCTTTGAAGATTTGTGGATGTCTGTCAGTGGGGATGGTTGAGACCTTCACTTCATTTTGTTCTATGGTTTTGAGAGCTTCTTTAAAACCTTTGATTTCCATGGTATTAGAGCTAGAAACTTGGGTGCAGCTTATTACCTTTAAAGGGATAGTTCACTTTGAAATTAATTTTTGATATGTTTTAGCTTACCTCAAGGGCATCCAAGATGTAGGTGTCTTTGTTTCCGCAGTAGTTTCAATTTTGATATTTTTAGGTCAAACCGTTCTTGTCTGTCAGTCATATAATGCAGGTCTATGGTCACTGGCTCAAAGAGCATGCACAGAGTCCAAATTAAAACAATTCCCCATCGTCCAAATTAAACAATTCCCCATCGTAAGTACACACTGATGGCCTAAGACACGAAACGAGCAGTTTGTGTGAGAAAACGAACAGTATTTATATAGTTTTTACCTCTTGAACACAGCCACGTCCAAGTGATCTGAGAGCGCGGGCGGGTATAGATATATACAATAGAAGTCGCCTTGGCTACTGCAGTTCATTGGAACGAAACCGTAGCCAAGGCGACATCTAGTGGTTAATTATTTTTCTCCCCCCCCCCCCCCACCACTTGTTCTTGGGGGGGGTTGTGGAGGAAAAAAAAAAAAAAAAAAAAAATGTTTAGAGAGTAAAACAACAACAATATACTGTGTGTGTGTGTGTGTGTGTGTGTGTGTGTGTGTGTGTGTGTGTGTGTGTGTGTGTATATATAAATAAATATTTTTTTTTTTTTTGACTCTAAAAAAGTGTATGTACAGTATTTGGCTGAGTGCCCCGGAGAGTCACACCGGCCATCTCCACAGAGTTCAACAACTTCTTGCGATTTCATGTTAGTTAACACTGTACTCTGCTCTTTAATCCACATTTTTTCAATGACAGGAAACACAAACTTCTTCCTCAGTGATGTGTATGTGTCTTCACTTATTGTTTTGAGGTTCATGTTACTACAGAAACGCTCAAATTTAGCAAAATGGATGCCACTGAAGAAAACTGATGCTGTTAAAAGCAGGTTTCCTGTCCCTTTAGTCCCGCTCAGAGTAGGCTGAGACTGCCATCTGTAACTACAGCTGTTAGCACATGTGAGCTCTAGTTCAACTGTGATCCTTCATTTTTTAGCTCTTTCACTTCTTCCTGGACAATCAGGGAGCCACACTTTAAACAACGCTGAAACAATTGGTTTAACTGTTCCTCAAAAACTAGAAAAAGCCTAATTTCTTTATGTGTGTTAGTTGAAGCTTGTGATCCCTGGGTGCTTTGAGAAAACTCAGATGAACTTACAATGTATTCTGGATCACAGTGACTGTGGTTGACTCTGTTCACTAAGTTCATCATCTGAGAGGAACAGATCCTGGGAGTTATCAACGTCATCCTCCTGTACAGGTTTGCCCAACTCAATTTCATGTTTACCTGTGTAAGTATGGTCCTTTTTTACCGGGTAGTCCACATCAGCTGACCACTGTACCGCTGCATCCGACTTGTTAACATCCGCCTGCGTTGCTGCATGGGTCATACTTGGAGAACACTGTAGGCCTACAGTTACGAATTTATTAACATCTGGTGGATTGTCGGTTACCTCCATGATCGGCGTAGGTTTCGATGATTCGTATTCCGCGACTGTAACTGAAGGAGCGGGTTGTTTACATCCTAGCAGGAGAGTATCCAGAGTCTCTTGCCTTTGACGCTTGTTAGCGCGGCTTTCACTCGCTACGCGCGGACGTTTAGGCTCCTTGTGGGGGAAAATTGAAGGCACGGCATTTGGTTTTAGCCTTCGCTTGTAACCAGCTGCACCTGTGAGCTCTTTTAGCCGACTAATACCTCAAATGCATCAGGGCTGAAGTGACGGGAACACAGCCGTGGGTCTTTAGGGAGTTGTACTCGTCCACAAGCAACTTCCCACTCTTTTCATATTTTTTTCTCCTTTGGAAAGCAGTGGAGGCTTACATCACTCCCCTTATTTACTTTCGATTGGAAATTACAACCAAACGCTGCACAATGTGGCATTATTCACGTTTAGGATGTAGCTACAGTTAAACTTAGCGCCATTAGCTTACCTCTCTCTGTTATGAACGCAACCAATACATGTCATCGACCCAGAATGCATTGCGCGCGCAAAATAATGGCTGTAACTCAAATTCTGTAAAACACTGTGAGGATTTTTTAAATAACGAAAATATATTTTTTATTTATAAATATGTATTTTGTTGGAGAGAGCAATTGTAGCATATTTAGGCCTATGTGTCTTAATAGTCGGGGTTCCTTTTAATACTCAAAATGATGTTTGCTCCCACCGCCGTCCTCCAGCCCATGACCCGGAAACCGATCAAACTCAGCCATCTTGAAGGACATCTCAGTTATCTTGCTGCGTCCCAATTCAGAGGCTGCATCCTTCAAAGGGAGTATTTGAAACCCGATTGCACCACCCCGGCGCGATGGAGACTGTCCCAATTCAAAGGCTCCTTCAAATGCTTGTTATTGTGATGTTGTTTATACCCATAGATTGTAGCTTTCCACTGAGTTCACCTAGAAAGTCTCGTTTTTAATGTTTTGTTACAAGCTCACACATTGGCAATACAAAAGCAATTAGTACATGAAAATTCTTACATATCTTAATCGCATGACACAGCTAGTTTTACACTTAGTTTTACATTTGGCTGTGATGTTGCAAATAATTTTTTAAGATGTAGCTTTGTATCTTTTAAACTATAATAGGAATTGTATTCCACTTGCTACTGTGTGTAAGAAATTACATCTGATGGCCTAGTTGTCGATATTCTAAGGCTATTTCCATGTGACATTGCACACTCATATGGTGGGGTACTTCATTTTGCCATTTGCTGTAGCAGCTCAGTGTTAGGGGTGGGGAGCAACCATGATTAAATAATGCTTAAAAACATAATGTCCATATAAAAATAAAAGATAGAAACACATACACGTTTTAAACTGAATTTAATTCAGGAAAATTAACTGGTAAAGGCCCGACCAGGGGTGTGTTTCCCATACAATGTCATAACTCGCTGCTTCACTACGTTGAAGAAATCAACTAGCTAGTCATGACTGTTTTCCAAAACCACATTGTCGCAAATTGGTTGTTCAACCACGTTGGTTAAAGGGATACTCCACTTTTTTTCGGAAAATGCTCATTTTACAACTCCACCAGAGTTAAACAGTTGAGTTTTACCGTTTTAGAATCCATTCAGCCGAACTCCGGGTCTGACGGTACCACTTTTAGCATAGCTTAGCATAGATCATTGATTCTGATGAGTCCAGTAGCATTTCTTTCAAAATGACCAAAGAGTTTCAATATTTTTCCTATTTAAAACTTGACTCTTCTGTAGTTAAACCGTGTACTAAGATCGACGGAAAATGAAAAGTTGCGATTTTCTAAGCCAGTATCCCTTTAATGATGTCACGCAGGTGGTGGAGTAAAAACTACTTTTAATTAATCTGTTTGCGATCAAATTAATGCTAGACGTTTTGCTGTAAATTACAGACATGGCATCTGAGACTATTTCAAATTTTTCTTAGTTATTTTGCTTTTGTTTATTTTTGCTATTCAATCATAGGCTAATTTTTACGTACTACAGCACGTTTGCACATGCAAACACCGACTCGTTGAACTATGCTGATAACGACGGAACTTGCGACCATAGTTGGCTAACGATGCTTTTGGGAAACGCACCCCTGAATGAACAAAGAGCTAGTTATTAGCTATGATGGATTTGATCCAGTCAGTGTATCGACACACCTCAGCATAAACCCCAGGAAAGCCTCGTTTAGCACAGCCTTTGCCCCAGGAAACAACCCTTTCAATTCCCTATTGCACACCACAGGGCCACCAGAATCCCCCTGAGAAGAAAATTGGAAAATGAAAAGGACAACATTGCGTGTTTGTATAAAAATATAAAACTCATGCAAAAAGGAAGACTGAGTCAATAACATACCTGACACGAGTCTTTGCCTCCCTCCATGAATCCAGCGCAGAACATGTTTTTAGTTATTTTTGCACCATATGCTCCCCTACACTGCGCACTTGAGAGTACAGGCAAATTCAAACACTGCAGGACAGAAGCATCGTGAACTGGAAAAAGAATATGAACAGTGCTAAAAGTTGTATAATGACTGAATACACGTTTAATATCTAACCATATAAAAAGAAGATTTTCATTACTCAGCCATCTCACCTCCAGTGTTGCCCCATCCAGAAACCAAGCACTGCTCCCCTGCAGAAGAGCAGCTGGTTGCCAGACGGATTGGCTTCACATACTTGTTGAAGATGGAAGGCTTTCTCAGCTTGATCAGCATGATATCATTGTTAAGAGTCTGATCATTATAGTTTGGATGACGAATCACCTTCTCTGCATAGATCCCCTGCTCTGTGCCTTCAGTAACAGACACGTTGTGCTTTCCCAAGTAGACGTCGAGATAAAGAGGTCTATTTGACAAGGAATATTTTGCTCAGCTCTAATATATTTATTCTGTTAGAATAGTGCCAAATTTCAGTGTACACATTTAGAAAGAGGAAGCGTAACAACCAGTTGCTAATCAATTCCTTAAAAATTTACTTTTTAAAGAAAAAGGAATGTTTCATGGGGAAGTATAGGTTTAACATGAAACAAAAACAAAAAATACAACTTAAAAAGGGAGGTTATATACTCACATGAAACTGCAGTGAGCTGCAGACACAACCCATCTTTTATCAATCAAAGATCCTCCACACGTGGTATACCCATCCGTAAGGTACACTTGCCAGGGCTGGGAGTGGGGCGGACATTCATAACCTCCAATGATTTTATCACCTGTGCTGTAAACTTTATTAAAAAAATATTGTTCTTTTATTAATGCAAAATCAATCAATCAATCAACTTTTAGTTATATAGCTCAATAAAAGCAACAGTAGTTGGCCAATGTGCTGTACAACAGGATAAATATCTAAAAAACAAGAAAGACCGCAAAACAAATGATAAAGGGAGTTTACATTGAAAACACCAATCAAAACATTCACATTAAAATCAAGGACAGTTGTAAGCCTGTGAAAAGAGGTAGGAACACAGGCTCTGTGGATACTAGTCTTAGGGGTAGAGTAAGACTATTCCACAATTTTGGACCAACAATACAAAAAGCACGGTCACCCCTTGTCTTAAGTCTAGATCTCTGAACCATCACCAGTCTTTGTTGAGATGACCTTAATGATCTAGCAGAGTTATTTAATTTCAAAAGATCAGAGAGATATTTTGGAGCTAATCCGTTCATGGCTTTAAAATCAAAAAGCAGAATTTTAAAATCAATTCTGTAACAAACTGGCAGCCAGTGCGAACGTAGTTTCGGGGAAATATGATTACATTTCCTTGTGCCTGTCAAAAGTCTGGCTGCTGCATTCTGAACCATCTGAAGACGACTAATATTGGATTGACTCATTCCAATATAAAGAGAATTACAATAGTCAAGTCTAGATGAAATGAACGAATGGATCACTCTCTCAAACTCTGCAAATGTTTAAAAAAAACTCTTAGCCTTAGATAATAATCTTCATTAAAAAAAAATAAAAACTAGATTTAACTACAGCATTTATTTGTTTATAAAATTTAAGAGCAGAATTAAAAATAGCACCTAAGTTTTTCACAGAGTGTTTTACATAGGGGACCAAATCTCCCAGATCGCCATCAGGAGTAAAACAAACACCTGAGGGCCAAAAAACAATAACCTCAGTTTAGCTCTCGTTGAGATGCAAAACATTTAAGGAAAACCAGGACTTAATATCACACAAGCATGCTGATAAATGAACTTAGGCCCTTTTTGTTATTTTTCATTAGGGGCAAATGCATTTGAGTGCCATCAGCATAAAAGGGAATGACATGCCATGTTTAGAAAGGATAGTCCCCGAAGGGAGCATACAACGAGAACAGAACAGGGGCCAGAATGGAGCCTTGAGGGACTCCATAATCCAAAACCGAAACAGAAGAAGAGAACCCGTCAAGACAAACAGAAAACGTTCTAGCATTCAGATAGGACTTAAACCAATCTAGAGTGCAACCTTCAATAACCACACATTGTTCAAGTCGTGAGATAAGAATTTTGTGGTCAGCAGTATCAAAGGCAGCACTTCATTCTAAGAGTAAGAGTATCACAGAAATAAGAGTCAACAGACAATAAAATATCATTAACAGCTTTCAATAAAGCTGACTCAGTACTGTGATATTTTCTAAACCCAGATTGGAATTCTTCAAAAACACAATTTAACTCCAAATGACTCCAAAACAACTTGATTTTAGAAATAAATGATACATCTGAAATACAGTAGGTCTATAATTGGAAAGTATGGTTGCGTCATGATTGGGTTTTTTAAGTAGGGGTTTAACGGTTAGATGTTCTTGGTAGTTAGGAACAACACCTGTGAGAAGGGACTTATTTATTTATATCTAAAATAAAGAGACTATCTATAATAAATAATAATAATAAAACTATCTATAATAGTATTTCTAAAGACTATCTATAATACATATAGGCTAAGTGTAGGCATAAACTAACAATTGTCATGAATCATGACTAATAAGAGATCTACATACCCACAGCCACAACCAGCAAAGTGAACACAACAGTCTTCATTGCAGTAAAGGAGAGAAGGACTGCTCACAGCTTTAGAGCACTTCTGCAAAGTTCAAGATTAGCATTCATGCTTTTAAGCGATCGATTTAACACACCTACAGAACCAGCCAATAAGATCACAACAAATGATTCGGAAGTAAAAATATGCATGTGGGACAACATTTATCCAAAGCTTATAAAAAAAATATGTTGTTTTACTTTTTGTGTGACACAACTTAAGACAGTGAAGACTTTTTATTATGTACGTTTATTGTTTACTTAACTGTTCAATTAATACAAGAGAAATTCTCTAATTAATAGCACATACTGAGGGCTGACTCAACAACACAAAATAACAATCTGAATAATTAAGTAACACTTCAGTTTATAGTAAAAACAACATTAACTATTCTGTAAGAAAACAATAGACCCAAATTGAACGAACCAATATTCTCACTGAGATTTGAAGACACCAAGTAAGTGATATGAAAATTACAAGGTTATTTCTAGCTAGCTTAAAACAGTGATGATTAATGTTAGTCATCAGATACTAATGCTTAATAAACCAAGTCCTCTAAAATAACAATGTGTCTAAAATACACCTCTACTCCACAAGGGGTCCACAGGAAATAAACCAAATCAGGCAATCCACTGATTAAACCAACATGAATCAAACTTTTGAAAAATTGTTTAAAAGTAAATCCCACACCAGTTTTGTATTCAGTAATTGTCGATGGACTGTTCTTACTGAGACAGTCTGATCTGATCACATCCTGCATCTTACTATATTATCTATAGCCTACTTAAAGAGTTGCTCTGTTTTGTTTATATAAGCACTTAAACAATAAACTAGTGTATTGCCTAAAAGTACACAATGTCTAATCTAAACTTAAACTTACAAAGCTTAGGATACGACTTTACCACACCATTAGAAGAAAGCATTAAGTAAGTACAATAATGTGGAAACGGTATAACAGAGACTGGTCGATTAAACTAACTTGAATTACTTCTTAAATGTTTAATTTTTACTTCTGATATTTGTTAAATGAGTTTATGAGTTTATATTTTTATGATCTGAGAAACTTTCACCACAATAACATCCTGTATTTATTATTACTGATATAGACCAAGTTCTATATTAACAAAATACAATAGTCCATCCTACAAACTACACTAAAACCCTTTTGCATTATGCCTTGTAAACAGAGGCACAAAAGCTTTTCAGTTACTACAACAACACAATAATAAAAACAATAGATACCAAATAGCAATAAAAATATGTACATCGCATATTGATGTGTAACAAAGACTTTGAGTGTACTCTCGCCATTAAAATAGTTGAAGGTGACAGGTATCAAGAGATAGTCATTTAGAAATATAGCCTAATTATGTGTCAAGTTCCGTTTTGTGTAATTAAGCGTTATATATACATTTTCTGATCATAGGCAGAGGGATGAACCAACTCCAGGGTAAGTCTAAAACACATTTAACTCTTTTGTCTTGTCAAAATTCAACAACAAAAAATCATCACAAGAGTTTTTTTGTTTTTTTTGTAGGCCAGGTCATTGCTTTAAGTAGACCCAAAAGTGCAGTATTATCTGAAAACTTTTGTAGTTGACAAAACAATCAGATTCAGCAGTATAAAGGGTAAATAAAAAAGGGGAAAATATGGACTCCTGTTTTGGTTAAGATGATGCCAGACAATTTATTATTAAGTCTCACAGTGAGATTTAGATGATATAATCTGGGATCCACGCAAAAGCTGAGTTGTACAATTTAAAATTCAGTAATGTATTAGCTAAAAGATGTGCTTGAATTGTATTGAAAGCATTAGAAAAAACATAATTCTAACACAATTAACTACACCTTACATCTACAATGTTAGTACAGTCACAATCTCTATTGTCCCTGAAACCGCCAGTGTGGGTTACACATCGATTGCAACAAAACAACTCTTAGTTTCTGAGAAAACTTTAGTCCAATCTCTTCAGACCATTTGGTATTTGGTGGTGTGGAGTTTAGAGAAGTGAAGAAAGAAGTAGATATGTCCACACACACACACACACACACACACACAGTCACAGCAGCTCGCAAGCTGCAACAAAGAAGGAGACAACAAGTTGGATACTGATCAAAAGGAATAACATTTATTAAAGTAAGAAGAATTAAATAGGGAAAAGATGAAACAAAAAGAAAACAAACAACTGAATCCAGTGTTGTGCTGAATTTCGGCCCCCGCCGAAAGTATTACCCCCCTAGCATTGGTAGGTTTAGGATTAGTTATGGGGGAGGGGTTAGGATTATGGGTGGGGTTAGGATTAGGAAATCAGGTACTGACTTCAACGACAGGGGTAATAATTTGGCAGGGGGTCAAAATTCAGCACAACACAGGTACAAAACCGTCACAAGGATGGGAGAGTGCGCGCCGTCACAGATGAAGGGAACTGCTTAAAATTGCCGGCATCAGCTCCAACACAGGTGTAACTCCTCAGTCATAGTGACGTCACTCACCCTAACTCCATCCCGCAAAACAAACAGAGGAAAAAACAAACAACCCACAAAATATGACCCATACTGGGTTCATAACACCCTCCCCCATAGAAAAGGGTGTCCATTTATGAAACCCAACCTAACCCTTCACCTGATATCCCCCCATACTGGAAAACACACACCACTCCGTATTATTCCCAATGTCCTCAGCAACTATGGCCCTGTAGAAGCAATTTCAGAGATGCCGCTATGGCCGACACATATACCTTGAGCGTGGAGGGTGATCTACCTGCGTCCAAAAGCTCTTGGAGAAAAGAGAGCACCCCTGTTACTTCGCAACAGTGGGGGTCCAGGTTCCTAGCCGAACCCCAGCTGGTGAACACTGACCATTTCAAAGCGTACAGCCGCCAGGTAGAGGGGGCTCTAGCCTCTGTAATAGTGTTTAACACTCCATCTGGGAGGTTATTGGGTACCCGTTGACGGGCCATACATGGAGGGCCCACAAGTCGGGACAAGGGTGCCAGAGCATCCCTTTGGCCTGTGAGAGGAGGTCCCTTCTCACTGGAATCTGTCCCTTCTCACTGGAGGTCCCTTCTCACTGGCGTCCCTGCTCTTCGTGAAATATATTGGGCAATGAGCATTGTCTTCTGAGGCGAAGAGGTCGACCTCTGCCCTGCCGAAGATGCTCCATATCGACTGAACCACCCGGGGGTGAAGCGACCAGCCCCCGGGGGGAACGTTACCCCTGGATAGCCTGTCTGGACCCAGGTTCAGGCTGCCAGGCACATGCGCTGCTCTCAGCGAGCACAGTTGTGCTGAGCCCACACGAGAAGGCGCTGGGCTATGGTGTACAAGCTCCGAGATCTGAGACCACCCTGGAGGTTTATGTAGGACACCACTGACATGTTGACCGATCGGACTAAGACGTAGTGGCCCTTTATGTACGGGAAGAAAACTTCCAGGCACAGCTCGACCGCTCTATTCTCTAGACAGTTTATGTGCAGGCGCTTCTCCGAGCTTGACTAAAGGCCGGAGGCTGGCCTGTCCTCGTGAAGGGCACCCCAACCGAGGTTGGAAGCATCTGTCGAAACGACTTTTAGCTTGAGACAGTCCCTATACTGACGCCTGACTGATACCATTCTGCTGTTTTCCAAGGGTCCAGGGCTTCGATACAACCACGCGTTACCTTGATACGAAAGTGACCCGAAATCCATGCATGAGACGGCTATAAAGGGAAAGGGGACTTTTAATTAGCACAGCTAGCCAGTTTGAGGCAAATCCTTTTCCTAGCAGAACTCTGCAAATTTTGTTCTTCTTACCTCAGAGTGAACTACAAACAGCTGGGCATGTGCCGCTCCGATGTTCTCTCCAGTGGTCCAAGGTTGCTGGGGTAGGAAGAGTAACTTGGTGAAAGGCTGCAATACCTACAGACAGATGTAAATTTCTCATTTTCAAAAATGTGCAAAGTTTTATACCAATTTAAATATTTTGGTATCTGAAATACTAAAACAATTGAAACAATACCTCTACATAGCTTATAGTGATGTTTATTAATTTAGTATGGTGAATCTAGTCCTCAATGTCCAGTCCTTGAAGGATCAATTCACGAAGCTGGAGGTAAAGGTCTGTAATTTCATAAACATCATCGGGCATGACAAGGTTATGCTCAGTAATGAGTTCTACACACAGTTGGTAAAAACCCGCCTCGCTCTGTGTTGGAGGAACGGTTTCTAAAGCCCCTTTTCATTTCGCTATTTCGGCATGCAGTAAATGTGATACTTGCTTTTCACCTTAGTTTCGACCACGGCGTGAGATCGCGTGCAGATTGCTCCGGGGCTCTCTGCGAACGGTGCTTTTTACGGCGCGGCCCGGAGAGAGCAGTGGGGGAGTGGGATCCTCGCTGAAGGAAGCTAGTCAAGCCCACAGGGTCGACAAGGCCTTCACGTCACACTTACATATAAGAGGCAATTACATATAAGAGACTGCTGAGTATATATACACCTCTTACCATTGATTGCTGAGTGCTCTCCACTTGTGTTAATTATCTGAACGTGCTCCTCCCGAACCTTGTTAATTAAAACATAATTTCACGAGTTCACACTTGCATATAATTTGAAGGGGTAAAGTTTAATGCGTATTTGGCGTGCTGTCAGGAGGGAGGGCTCCGAGCTCTGAGTTCGGCCCGAACCCAGAGTACTCCCCCCAAAGGCTAAAGAGCAGAGGACAGCCGCTAGACTAAAGACCCCCCAAATGAGTGCCGAGTTTGGCGGGCTGGCATCTCGAGAAGGGGCCTGGATGCTTGACCGGGGAGGCCCGTAATGGTGGCTCACTGCCTGGACTGATGGCCCCTGTTGGTCTGCGAACGGGGAGCGGTTGTAGTTTACAGTGACCAATCGGGAGGATTTGCGCTTTAGGATTAGCAAATTTAGGATTTGCGCTTTATTAGCCCAAATGCTCGCTGGACAGAGAGGAAACAGAAAGGAGGAAAAATGAGTTCTTGCCCGAGAGATTTTCTCACACTGCATCCGCTGTGAGACCAAATGCTCGCTGGATGAAAGAGAAAACGTAAGTGCTCTACCGGGAAAGTTCGCACTCCGTCCACTGGGAGACCAATGCTCGCTGGACGGAAAGAGGAAGCGGAAAAAATGAGCGCTTGCCGGGGAGATTTTCTCACACTGCATCGCTGGATGAAAGAGAAAACGTAAGTGCTCTACCGGGAAACCCCTTTCCTACAAGGCAAAGACAATGATGATGAAGACTTGCTTTTAATTAGCACAGCCAGCCAGTTTGAGGCAAATCCTTTCCTAGCAGAACTCTGCAAATGTTGTTCTTCTTACCTCAGAGTGAACTACAAACAGGTGGGCATGTGCCGCTCCGATGTTCCCTCCAGTGTCCAAGGTCGCTGGGGTAAGAAGAGTAACTTGGTGAAAGACTGCAATTCAACACCTACAGACAGATGTAAATTTCAAATTTTCAAAAATGTGCAAAGTTTTATACCAATTTAAATATTTTGGTCATCTGAAATACTAAAACAATTGAAACAATACCTCTACATAGCTAATAGTGATGTTTATTAATTTAGTATGGCGAATCTAGTCCTCAATGTCCAGTCCTTGAAGGATCAATTCACGAAGCTGGAGGTAAAGGTCTGTAATTTCATAAACATCATCGGGCATGACAAGGTTATGCTCAGTAATGAGTTCTACACACAGTTGAAAGACATCCTCATCACAAGGGTAGTCTTTAAATAAACACTCCTCTTGGCAAATATTCAGTTTTGCTTGTTCAATTGGATGCAAGAAATTCTGCACTCCATATAAGCTGGGAACAGCAAACATTATTGAAGGTCGACCACTGGGAGCCCGTGGGTTGTGAGTTGGCCGTATCCTGTGGCAATTCCAGGCACTGACCGTTTCATCAAGCTCTTCCTTCATAAAAGAAAGGAAATATTATATATATATTCAGATGCAAAAGCCTCTAAGTGCCATCTGAAATTTTCCTCTAGAATGATAATTTTTATCAAGGTTGTATATTTAAGTTTAGTAATTTAACTTAAATGACAATTATTAGGTGATTTTCATTGCCAATTAAGTGAAATTACTGAACTTAAATATACGAGCTTGATAAAAATTATCATTCTAGAAGTAAATTTCAGGTGGCACTTAGAGGCTTTTGCATCTGAACTCTTCATATATATATATACATTATACGTCAGTAATAATATTAAGTTATAATCCAAATTCAATACTCTCTATAACCACTCTGATAGTGAACAAAATAGTTACCTGTATAAAATGTTGGAAGCAAAACTGGATGAGAGATTTACAATGAAAGTGTCAACAAAGTGTCCGTCTTCTTTTAGTTGTTCAAAATGATCCATCCAAAACTGTATGCACTGGCTTCTCAAAGTGGACCACCATCGTTCGATTCTCTGGTTCCCAGTGCTTGGACCAAGAGTGACACATTCAGCACTTGCAGTGTCTCTGAAGAATTTTTGCATCTCTGCTATATGAGTATTTTCAGTACCATGGTCAGTGCGAATTCTTTGTGGAAATCCGTTATTCTCAGCAACAGCAAGTACAAAATAACCTGCAATTACTCGTGGGTCATTGTTTGTTTTGTATGCTTCAAGCCAGATAATTTTTCTGGAAAACCCATCAATGCATCCGTTTATACATATGCCGTAAGGTTTTAATTTATCATACCCATCAATATGCCAAACATAATTTGGCCCGCGACTGTTATATACGCATCGGCGTAGATGACCATGAGCACGTAGATCAACTCCTTGTCCATCTAACAGTCGCATCAACTGACGGACAGTTTCTCTGTCTGTAATAATTCCGGACATCCAACATTTCTGGTGCATCCACCGATAGCCATGTTGTCGTCCCGATGTCTGAAGCTGCTGGTGTATAAAATGTCTTTATATCTCCCAATTGCGACTTTATATCACGCAATTCTGACTTTATATCTCCCATTTTGCAGCTTTATAGGGGTCGCAATTATGATTATTTATTTATTATTCAGTGGCGGAAACAAGCTTCCATACATAACACTCTTTAGTGTGAACTCACATAAACTCTGAGGCATAGGCGTAGCCTTATTTAGCCACACCTAAAAATAGATGCAGAATTATTTGATTATTAGTCTTGATAAAGAAAAATTTCTAAACTTGGCCTATTGTTGTTTACTTAAAATATTTATTCTTTTAAAATGTAATTTCATTTGTAAATTAATATCGTTACAAAAAAAATATGCCATCAACGGTATCAAGGTTGTGTTGAGGCTCACGCCTCATGGGGAGAAATGGAAACAAATGAGCGCAGCAAACTCAATGAAGATACAGCGGTAAAAATTCATATGGAGTTTATATTTGTAACATATGATATAGTTAAGCAACATCACACCACCAGGAGTGCTGAATACAATCACGATTGAAAATGTGACACTGATTTCATATGTCAGTTCAATAAACAAGTAATTCATATTAAGTCACTTACATTTTAGACAAAATATTGACTGTTTTTGTTCTATTTGAGCAGCGAAAATAGTTCCAGACAAAGATAATAGCAGAACAGTCCGTGTATTTTTGATCATTTCATTTCCAGTTGGAATGGAATAACGAGAAATGAAAACCAGCTCGTTTATTAGTTTTTTAGTTTAGTTTAAAAAACTAAAAATGAGATTATGGCTCGATTTTTCATTTTTCATTTGTGGTTTACAAATCGGTTTATGGGTTCAATATTTCATTTGCACACGTAGGCGGTGCTGAAACGCCCCTTTCATCTGATTGGTCAAAACGCTCCACCTTCCGTAAGCTACAAGCTTTTCTTTATGTCAGGGAGAATAAGAGTCAATACGACAAATGCACTTTAATAAAATAATGTCTGAAACCACCACTCACTCACTGTTAACTACGCACAATATTTGAAGCAGAAATATGTTGCTGGTCACGTAATTCATGCTGCTGCAACTTACAAGCGACACCATTAATGTGAGCCACAGTAAATGACAGATTATTTTAGCATGATGTATTTCCCATTGATAAATACGTGCAAATAGTTCCGTCTCTTTGGATAAAAGGGAAGTGGAAATAAAAATCAATAATAGGCTGAACTGTGCCATGATAATATGTCCATAACATTCCCAGCGGGCACCTTGACGTCAATTTAACATCAATATGACATCAACATTGATGTCAAAATCACAAGTCCAATATAATCAAAGCATTGGACACTGAATAAGATCAGGGTATCCAGGCAATTACATGATGATATCGTCTCCATCATCAATAAACAGCCAACATCACCGGATCTCATTTTCTCATGGCTTTTTTAACTACAACAATTGTGCTTTATAAACACATAATTATAACAGCCAGAGAAATGTTTATATTAAAGAGTCAAGGGTCAAGAGCCCAACTAAAGCAAACACTAATCACCATCATGGTGACTTTAAAATGCATTTAACCTTTTTGTTTGGTTTATTCCAACCAAAATTCAACGACTGCCCAACGTTGGAGCTTGACGTCAAACAAACATTGGATTTAGATATCAACCCGACTTTCATTTTCAACCAAAATCCAACGTCTGACCGACATTGTAGTCTTATCCTGTGCCTGCTGGGAACCCTCACTGTTAGCCTCAGATCACCAGTGCTATTAGCCAAAGTAGCCCTTTTCTGGTGGCCACCAGAAGAGGAACTAGATTAGGGCAATAGGCAAAGGGACTCCACCTCGTTTGAGGCACCGAACGACGCGCGCTGGGTTGTCAGCCCGTGTTGTCAGCCGGCAGCTCGACGGCACATGGCATGCTGAGCGACTCAAGCCTTTACAAGAAAGGGGAGAAGAACAACGTGCCGACGTGGTCATGCTCTCATGAGAGAACATGAACCACCCACGAACGCAGTCTCAACACGCTTAAGCTCAGGCATGTGAAACAGTGATCGTGGCCGTCAATGAGGACAGGAAACGACCACATCAAGAAACACACGGTTTGAATTACATCTTGAAAAAGACACAGTGTCAAACCGTGTATGCTATTTCAGGACACTGCTCTCTCTGGCCCCATTTACCTGCATGGTTCAAGTGACCCAATTCCGATTTTTTCCTCTCATGTGGCACAGATCGGATATGACAATATCAGAAAATTACTTTTGATACTTAAGTACAGTATATATCAGATACTTTAAGACTTTTACTTAAGTAATATTCTAAAAGGTAACTTTCACTTCTACCGAAGTCTTTTTCTAGTATGATACTTGTACTTTTACTCAAGTGTTACTTTCTAGTACTTTATACAACACTGGTTTTAAGCGCTCGTGGCTACAGTGCCAACGTAAGATAAAAAGCTTAAAAAACAAATACAAATACACTTTTTTGCTGACTTTTCAAAATATTGCGTAAAGCAAAACACTGGATAATTTTATTTGCATCTGCATCCATTGCATTTCGTGCTGTTTTACTTCCTTTCCGGGTCAGAACGTCTACATTTGGTAGTTTTGGCAGTGTATAGTGAGAATCAGATATAGTCAGCAAATCGGATTTGGGCATCAAGACCTGCAGTGTAAATGCAGCCTCTGGTGCTAAAGCACCCAGGGGTGACCGCGGCTACACAAACAGGACGATAGTGCAAAGTGACAAAGGGGAACTGATAAATGCTGCCATCTGAGGACAAATTCCAAGGTAGGAAGGCATAGAGGCACGTCTGAATGCAATGTTAGCTTCTCTTCCTGTCTCCTGAGAGATACCTTCATTTGATAAATGTTTGCAGAATGAAAAATTAATCTTGGCATTGCCTTGCTGTAAATAAGAAGTGATGTCTCTTAAAAAGATGTTGCCTTGATGGCAGCATTATGTAAAATAAATTTTCATGCTACAGCCAGAAAAAAAGTGCATCCTGTTTGTTTTTTTCTTTTTCCTTTAATTGTCTTCTTTCTGAATTTAATGTTGCCAGAAGCTTTCAACCACCATACTTCCATGATTAACTGATAAAATAACAGTGTATCTTTAAATTGTAGAGAAATGGATTCACCTTTGTTTTTTCAGTTTTTCAGTCAAACAGTTCCACCAGCATTTTCAAGTTGATTTTAGTAAGCAAGTTTTCTAGTTATTTTACTTAAAAGTTATTTTTGAGTTGAGTGCTTATAGTAAATAAGAATCTATAGATTTTTTTAGTGAACCAGTACTATATAAAAGTCAAGGGTCAAGAGCCCAGCTAAAGCAGACACTGATCACCATAATGGTGACATCGAATGAAAAAATAAATCATCAACATCTACAGCTCTTTTAATTCTCATAAGAACTGCTAGATGTATGACAGAAATAAAGTAAAGGTTTTATTTAAAGGTTTTTATGATAAAGTACTGGCAACAGTATGGCCAGTATATTACTGTTTTTATACAGTTTTGTAGTATACTGCAACCACTAAGTGTCATTTTTTTTTTTTTTTGTATTTTCAGAATTTACTTGTCTGCTTCATTATTGATAACGCTACTCGGCCTGGTGTGCCAAAACACTACATTTTAAACTTCAATGTTTAATTCAAAACAATCTCAAAACGCGTTGTGACATTTTTTTAAAGCAGTAGCCTAGCCTATATACATTAAGGGCATTGAAACTAGGATCTTAAAACGCGTTCCGCGTAATCTCTCAAAAATTATGCCACACTACTCCATGTATTTTTTTTTTTTAAGGGCTGCTTTTGAAATCACTATAAATTACTATGCAATTGTATCGCTCACGAGAGCTCTTCATTTATCTAATTCCTCAATAGAATAGTAAAAATATTCAGCGTCATTGCTCCTAATATCGTCTCTATTTTTAACTTTTGATTCTATTTTTTCAGTTCTAAAATTGATTCTATCTTTGGTTCTATTCTGTTGTAGCCTAATAGGCCTATTTATATATATGAAAAATATGCCTATTAGGCTTAGGGTTTTATATTTAACCCACTTACATTTTAAAATACGGCAATTGCTGCTGTTTTGCACAATGTCCCTTTGCGCCACCTGGCGGTCACTTCGGGGACGACTTTGAAATGCGGCTGGTTTATTTTCGCCGCGGTGACCGCGGCGGTAATAGGCATTCTGGTTGTCCACCATCTGTATATATATATATATATATATATATTCCACAGTGCTTTGAAGGTCAATTGGGGAAGTGAAGATGTGCTCTTCTGAGGGCTGGAGACCCAAGGCGTCACTTGATTTAGAATCTTTGTGTGTTGTGAACAAGTTCTTATTTGTTTGGAATAAGTGCCATTTGGCTATGTTTTTGTGAGGGCAAGACATTCGTGGCTTTGCACATGGGCAGTGCCAAGTACTTGCAGTTGAATTGTATGTTACCATTACTCTCCCAAGGCGATTATAGTGATGAACAGTAGGCTCATGTATGGAGAGAGTGATTTGCTTTTGAGATTCACCTAATGCCACAACACTGAAAATGGAGCATGAGCTGTCTGAGTGCATTGTAATATCTTTCGAATGGTCAGTATGTTTTCTGTTAATGTGGATTATCAAGTTCTTTTTTTAGCACAGTGACGGACGTGTGGGCATTTAATCACATTTTGCCTTTTTGGCAAATGTGAACCTGACGTTGTGGACAGAGAAGCCACCGCAGGTGTTGCTGTAGATGGCAGTGAGGACAGTGCAGCTGATGTTGAGGACAAATTGACCACCGCAGGTGTCGCTGTAGATGGCAGTGAGGACAGTTCAAGCAGTAATAGGATACAGCATATGTCAAAATGATTGATGGCCTCTCTAATTGATTAATGGGGTTGACCTTTGCCCTTGCCCTGACCTTGCCCTAGTGTTGACCTGCCCTAGCGGTGACCTTGCCCTCTCGCTGACATTGTCACCTTTGACCTGGTATCCTCCACGATTTGGAAATGACCTATGACCGTTGATTAATGGGGGTATTTATGACCTTGTGTGTATATCCTCTTAAACAGCGCCCCTATTTTTGAGAATTTTCTGAAAATGACATACCCAAATACAAATGTCTGTAGCTCTTAAACCCTAAGGTCCACATTCATAACTCTGATCTTTTTTTAAACTAGACACTTGAAACTTTGTTACCCAAGAGTCATTATAACTCAAAGTAGCATAGGAACAGAGTAAAACAAGGTCAAATTTACATGAAAGTGACTCACGATTTCTTTGAATGAACTTCACTTAGGGAAAAATGTATCAGACTTTTATGTTAAAGGCCTGAAAACACCTTAAAGATAAAATTGAATGTCTGACCATGTTTTGATTCAAATTTGAGGATGATACTCCCAAAAATGTAGTTTCTGTAAGCTTTTATTCAAGAAAAGTATAGGCGTCCTTTCCAAAATTTGGAGACTCAAAATGGACACCTGGCACCCAGCCACTTGACATAAGGAGTAAACACTACATAGGCCTACTACATACATGTATATCAATTCAGAACTGTTCTGCCCATCAAACCACACAAGAAAAAAACTATTTCAGCACAACATTTGAACATTTGAACAAAATTCTCTTTATTTTGAACAATTCTTATAGCAAAAACAGTGATTTCTCACTACATTCCAGAAGTGATCTTTCCAACTAATGTATAAAATATATAAAAAGAAGAAAAAATGTTTTAGAACATTTGTAATTACAAAAGTGTTTTTTACTCAAATAAATTACAATAAACTGATAATTATAATGAATATCCTATTACTTTCTGCTGCTCTTCGTCGCTGCTCATCATCATCTTCTGCAATACACCACCAAATCTCTTCTGTAGTCGACGATCCATGATAGAGATGCTCAGATATATGCTTTGGAGTAAATCTGTGCGTTTATGCGAGCTCTATGTGTCAAAACAATGCACTTATTTGTGTATGTCGGACTGTCGGCATTGTTATGTGTGTGCGCGTCTGCGTGCGAGTGGCGAAAGCGCACATGTGAAAAAAAACTTTGCGCACTTGAATTTGACGAATATGGCCCTGTCCCAAATGGCACACTCCGGACTTGTGGACTTCCTCAGAGTCCACACTTTGGTGACGTCTTGTAGGGCAGACCTATAGGGCCCTTGGCGCGAGTCCACGAGGGCGCATTGAGTGGTATTTTTGGGACAGACTCTATCGGCATGCCGGAAATAACGGTCTGGTTGTTGTTGGACAGGAGAAATCACATTTTTGCGCTCCGACGTCTTATCTGCATGTCCACTACACAGCCTAATTTTACAGTTCTATATTTTGATGTTGTGCATATCACCTGGGCATTAGACAATAGATATATCATGCTTATTTAAATGATGTATTCAGTTGTACATAATAATACATAATGTTCCATTTGAACTAAGATTACAATTTTAAAACATAATTTAAACATATTTTTTTCAATTTACAGGTTTCAATATTCATACTATGTTTACATATGACTCAGTAAAGCCCTGCCATTCGGTTCTATTTATTTAATGAATCATAATGCGATCGTATTATTAAACGCGCTATTATTATGTTTGAGACATCAACCACTGGTCGATGACCATAATGTTTGTATAAACTGTAGGTAACAACTGGTAAAATGTACATTTAGGTCATAAAAACCGTAATATTTTCTTCTCAGCCATGTCAACAATTATCCGTGAGTGAAATCTCCTCCCATCTGTTGTCTGATTGGCCTTTCGCAAGGATTCCTGGGTAGTTAAAGTGCGTGGAGCCTGCTTCTATGCGGGCTTCGTGGAAGACCGCTTCAAGGGTACAAAGGGGGCGCTGCTGAGCACACTTCAGAGCGGTAAAATGCTGAATGGGACGGCCTACGGACTCATAGACTCAGCGAGCACGCGCAATTCAAGTCCCTGAGACCGAAAGTCCGCATGAAGTGCGTCATTTGGGACAGGGCCTATGCTTGCATAAACATTCTATCACTGCAATCGATTTTAGTTGGCTAATACTCCCATCAATCAAAACTTTGCTGACAGGACATTGGCTGCCTTTATCCAGGCTTTTATCCAGTCGAAAGCCCAGGTGCGAGATTGACAGCGCGCCGATCCTGTCAGGAGCTCTCTTACTGTTTTGGTTAGTAACAAAGCCTGTGATTGAAGGAGAGAGAAGTGGAATGTCTCATTCGATCCGGAAGAGTCTAAACTACGGGGGTGAACTGGCTTTTGAGAGTTGGAATACGGATTAGAATCGACATTTCATTGAAAATGAGCATGATACGAACTCTATCTCGAAAACGCTCATGCAAACAAAGGAGGATATTTCATTGTTTTCCCTATTTTTTCGTTGTTTTGGATTAAAAAGTGGAATGCATTTTGAAGAGTAGACCCTTACACTGAAATGTATGCTGTTGTTTCTTGGATTTGTCCGAACTCGTCTGAACCACAGGATATGAAAGTTAAGTACTGCGGTTCATTTTGCTAATTTTTACATGAACAGTCCTTTTGCATTTAATTTAACCCTTTCCTCTCTGGTGTATTGATTGCAAAAACAAGTTTAAAACATGATTCTTGTGTGTTTTAGCTTTCCAATGATGCATAGTTTATGATAGTCAGTTCAATATTTGTTAAAACAAAGCTTAAAAAAAAGTAATAAAAGTATAGCCACGCCCCCGACGGCCCGCCAGCAATAATGTTGTATATCTCACACTAACTAATGAAAAACATTCAGTTCTTTAAAATAATATAAATGAAATGATTATAATATAAAATAAATAAATATATATATAAAATAATATATAAAAATCTACTGAACCAATTATTTTAGTTTTAGATAAACAATAAATAAAATCATCTTACAGTTTTTTGAGTTTAAGAAGTTCCTAACTTACCACGTATGAATGGGTTCACAAAAATGCCGTAAGTTAAATACAAAAGAACCTGAGTGTTACCCTCTCACACCAGCGTTTGACAGTCATGAGACATTGTGAATGTTTTGGTAGTGCTAAAATTATTTCAAAGTATGATCTTAAAAGTATATCTTTTAAAAATAAAATATGTTTTAAATTAAATTAAATTAATTATTTAAAGTCTTAATAAAAACAAATATTCTACATCGATGGTCTGTGGAAAAAACTTGACTTGAACTTAAAGTATATTTTTTATTTATCAGGGGTATGTAAAATAATTAGAAATTTGAAGTGCCAACATGTCATCTCACACATGTGAAATGTTTAATAATTCCTTAAGTTGTCTCTGTGAGAAAATTACCACATAGGCCTATCTTCAGAGAGAGAGCAACAATGAAAACATTTAGAAACTGTGAACCCTCAGGCAGTCCCCATTGATAGGCTGCTAATAAGGCCCTTCCGATCAGCGCTGTGTCTTCTGAGAAAGAAGTTCCTTGAACATCATTAATGATAGCTTCAGGATATAGGGTGACAGACCAGATGAGCCTCTGTGCATCATATCACAGCGTATGTAATGTTACTCTGCTAACGCCTTTCCAGAGCCAAAGTTTTGTTCGTACTAAATTTATTTCAAAGCATAATTGTAAAAGTTTAAGGCAAGGCAAGGCAAGGCAAGTTTATTTATATAGCACATTTCATACACAATGGCAATTCAAAGTGCTTTACATAGAAGAAATTAAAAT
>FLSR01000628.1:3743-16943 GCA_900092035.1 Leuciscus waleckii
TATATATATATATATATATATATATGTATATATATGCAAGATTTACGAACTGCAGAATTACATATATATTCAGATAAATTGGGACACTTTTTGGTATTGAGATGACAGGAAAAAATGTCCCAGTCATCCTGATTTAATCCTATTGTTAGTTAGTATAGATGGTTATATACACACACACACACACACACACACACACTAGAGACTGACTATTGACACAATGATGCACCCTGAGCTGATATTCGTTCTTATTTTGGTGTCATTTACAGAAATGCCGTGAGAATGAGGCACGAGAAACACACACAAGAACCCACTGTCAGAAATGAAAGTGGACGTCTCTAACTGACCATGTGCAAAAGGTCACGCTTGTTCCCGTGGAGACAGGCCTTTAGAATGCAGCTGTCAATCATAGCTGTTGCTACTGGAGACGAGAGAGTGAAACACATCTAGAAAAACAGAAGAAAGACACACTAGAGTGAGTCCTGTTTGAATGCCTTAGTTATGTCACGGATGGTCTCTTTGGTCTTCCTTCTAAATTTCTACACAATGTTGTATTGAGCAATTTCTTATTCTTCCGTGATAATGCATATTATATGTTTTGTCTATTGTTATTATTTTAAGGTGACCTTGAGTTTATAATTTATTAAATGCCTTAAGGGCAATTGCACTTCAGAAAACACTTTTGATAAAGCACATTTCTGAATCTGCAGCAATAGAGTCTCCGTTTGACTTTGTCCCAGTTTTGTCCTGTAAAGAATAACGAGTTTCCTTTATGTTCCTTTATGTATCAGAGGTCTGATGGTCTTTTTCCGAAGCCGGACATCATTTTCCCCGTAAGTGAATTCACCTTATTAGTGGCCGATCTCAAGAAATATGATTTGCTCTCTTGAACATGCCACGATATTTCAGGCCGGATCGGGCAGTGGCTGTCAGACAGCGAAACTTGGCGATAGTTTCCCATAAAATATATCCCTCTTCACCGCACACCCCAACGCAACCCTAAACAAGCCTGGCACGCGCAGAGTAGCGAGGGGTTAATGAAACGCTGCTCCTTCTTTAATTGAAAAGGCCGCGGTCGTGTTCCCCGCTCAGTTATTGCGGGTAATAAGTGGGCTCTCCCGAGATGAACGGTTCACCTGCGCGGAGGTTAATGAAGATCCGCCAAGCTGCGCTCGCTCTGGACATCAGGGTTAACCATTTCCCCCGCTAACTCTGCCCTGCACCCCTGCTCGTTCATCTGGGGAAGGACAGGACAAGATAAAGATGGACGAGGACTCCGGAGTGACCACAAACCTTCTCCTGTGGGTGAGCGGATTCTGGATCCAGCCGTCTGTTGTGTCCAGTGTTATTTTTTTAATGAAATTAATGTAATATATATTTTAGTTTGATAATGTTTTTTATTTTGTATTTTTAGGGGATTTTATAGTAGGGTAACATGGGGTAAGATGCCCCCCACATCACCCACCCGCCCCAGAAAAATATATTCCCTCCCCCACACCTCAATTTTCTTCTCCTGACCATAGATGGTACGAAATATCATCTCAGCACTTTTAATGAATGGCTACGCTATTTTTTTATTTTGTCATTTCATCTGAATATCAACATTTGTGAGATTTAGACAGCTGAAACATTATTGAGGTTAATTGTCTAATTTTGTGCTCTAGAAAATAGTGTCTAATCTATGACCTTTCTGTGTCTATTTGTTAATGAGGGGTTTGTGGACACATCAATGTTTTTAGACTTGTGGAGTAAAAGTTATAGTTTTTATTTTTGAAGTAAAAATATGAAATTAGACCAGTGGGGTAAGATGGACCACCCAGAATTGGCACAGAAGGCCCTAAGAGGCATGTTGTTACTTGTGTTAGTATTTTTTTTTATTGAATGCTTATTGTAATTAATGGGGTTATTATGCATTTATCATCTCAGTCATCTTCGCTTTAATTAAAAACGATATGTTAGATAAATCTTGAATGCTTTGGTTTGAAGACTGGAGTTTAGTCTCTTTTTAAAGACAGGTTATTGTTAAAGTGAAAAATTAACGTAAAAAAGTAATAAAATGTTACGTATATTGTTATAAAAAAATGCACAAAAATACTATTTTAATTTTTATATGAAATATATAATTTCCAACACGTTTTACTCTAAAACTGTTTAAAAATCTAAGCTATAAATCTAAACAAGTTTCAACCCCAGATTTGAGGTTGATATCTCAAAAAATGAGCTTTCAGTAAGATTTTGTTTGGGCGCAGTACCAAACGCTTCCACTGGAGGAAATTCGTTTCCCATTAATTTCCAATGTGCTCATTTTTGACCGTGAACAAAACAAGTGTGACTTTTTTTTCAGGACCATTTAACCTTTTCAAATCATGTCCATGATTTTTTCGTAGCAAGTGCCAAAACCTTTACCAAGTTTTGTACCATTCAGATTAAGTAAAAGTAGAAACAAATTTAAACATTTATTTTTTCTGTAAAAAATTATCAAAAAGCACCAGATGGTTAAAGTAGACAATAAAATAATTAAACTTTCTGAGTCATTTACCCCTACGGGACACTGCTTTCACGTTTAGTTTGATTGTTTGGCCCGACCCTCATTTGAGATGAACTGAGTCTGGTTTCTCCGAATGTCAATTATGTCATTTTCAATCACATGATGGAGTTTGGGTTCCTGCCACTGTAGCTTTGGCTTAAAAGACACTTAATATTCAGCAATATTATCGATGCACTCATACTATCGGATGAGAACTGAACTTGAACTGAATAATGACTCTTCAGTCTTTAGGAGAGATGCTTTATAACTGAATCGACTGGCGAGTCACTATTGTTGGAGCTGCTTATAGCTGAATTGAACTAATTTAATAATTTATGAACTTTATGCAGTTATTGAACTAAACTGAATCAACTTTGAACTGAATTGAGCTGAGTATAATAATTTTGACAGCGGAATTTGAATTTGTCTCATTATTTGATGAAGTTTGATCATCATTTTCCTGTTTATTGCTGTGAAGCTGTTTTGAAACAATCTGTATAGAAATAAAGTTGACTTGACCTTTGTGAATTGGTTCAATTGAATGGTTTGAATGAACAAATTCAATCAAATAACCGCCATAGAGTGAACTGGCTTCAAATTATGAGTATTTTTATAGTTTTTCTTCAGTACGATTTATAGTGACAGACAAAAAAAAAACCAACACATTTATTAATTAATTGCATTGAAACGGCCTGAAATGGAGCTTGTTTGGACTATTATGACACTCCCATTTTGTTTTACTCATCTTAAATGTTGATTTGATAGTGAGTGGAGGGAAAAGGTACTAATATCACACCATCCCATCTACTGGCATAATTTATTCATGGCCAGAAATGCACTGGAGACATTAGTATTTATGATCGCAGGCCGTGCTTTATTTTCTGGTGGATAAAACCACTCCAGAGGAGGAAACACTTCCTCATTAGCCACTCGCTCTATTTCCTCCGGTGGATTCTGCACACGATCATTTATTCATGCAGAAACCCCCATCATCTCCTCATCAGCGTGTCCCAAAAGCTGTGGGCCGCAGGACACACACCTTAAAACACTTCAGGGGGAGCGCAGAGGTGATGAAGATGATGAGGAGGTGACAGAGAGATGGAGGGTGTGAAAGCCATTCAGATGGACACGAGGGAAGCCCGGCACTTCAGTGACACTATTGAATGATAATGAGAGGAGAATGGAGTTTATGAACTGACCTGAGACTGTTGTGTTCGTCATCACCTGACATCAGCATTATTGTCTTCATTTGCTGTCCCTCATGTCGCACTTTCTGTCTTCCATAAACCACTGAGGTCCAGAAGAAGGTCTTTTATCTGTGAAATTTACATTATTTAAGCAGACACTTTTTATCTGAAGCGGCTTACAAATGAAGAACAGAACTGGCAATAATTGATCAACTTTCTGTGTACAAGTTCAACATGTTTTCCATTAATTTTTCTGGTGTTCGTACTGCTAACAGAGATGACTGTCATTATTTCAGTGTGGAAGAACTTTATGACCAGAACAATCTCTACCGTGGACTGGACTCAACTTAACAGTCAAACGTCTTATTCTGTTGTTGGATGTGGATTGTCATTTTATTATAATTATTACAGCCTATATATTGTTTTATAGGATAATGTGTTGTATATTAGTTATTTATTAATTTATTAATTTATTTTGTGAGATTGCATGAAGGATGTGGATTATCTTTTGTTATTATTTTCTTTTCTTTATTATTATTGATTTTGTTGTCTATATTGTGTGTTGTGATATATTTATTTGTTCTGTGAGACTGCATGTAGGATGTGGATTATTTTGTTATTTTATTTTCTTTATTATTATTGTTATTATTAGAATTTATATTATGCATTGTAATCTATTTATTCTGTGAGACTGCATGTAGGATATTGATTATTTTTGTTATTTTATTTTCTTTATTATTATTATTTTCTTTTATATTACGAGTTATATTTTAATTGTGTATTTTTAATAAAAAAAATTATAATTATAATTTTTGTTTATATTACATTTTAATTGTTTATTTCTTTATAATTTTTGTGTATATATATATTTTTATATATATTTTTTTTATTATATAATATATATTATTTCTTTATTAACATTATTATTCTTATAGTTCATATTATGTGTTTTATAGCATTATTTATTTACTGTTTTGAATGTTCTGGCTGCGGTGCAACAAGTCCAAAGCGAATTTCCTCAGCGGGAGATAAACTCAATGCATGGCGAATGACTTCTGTTGAGGTTTCTAAATCTCTCAGAGACTCGTATCATTATCCACCTGCGTTTCTTGATCCGAGGACAGACAGTGATGTACAGCACACTATTAGAAGTGTTCGGGGGCTCTGGGCTGATCCTGAACACTATCCCACAGTTCCTCCGAGAGGAGAGAGAAACTAACAGGTTTTTATCTGACACACTATGATATGACCTCATCTGGGATGAGCTTTTCAATTAAACATGAGTGGAAGTGTGAAATTCCCCCGGTGTCCGGCGATGGTTCATGTTTGCGCTGTGTTTGTATCTTGCTTATTCTTTCAGTTGTTTGTGCGTTTGTGTATGTAAGTTAACATTGACCCAACCGAATCAACAGAGAGGATAAGATCAATACATGAACATTTTTCGAATAACAATATGATCAGCTCATCACATTTTAATTTCTTCTCTAGATCGGCAGAAAGCTCAACATGAGAACTTTCCAGATCGGCACAGGCGATCAGCTCAACTAATGACAATTTCCTAGAGAAGCAGAGAGGATCCATTGCTTTGGCTGACATCAGCAAGAAAACAGCAATCAGATAACTGAGGTCTGGAATGCTGGGTAATTTTTTTATTTGCAGTTTCAGCTCCCTGAACTCTGAGTCTTCAGAGCAAATCAAAGTCATATTTTCTTTATACTGTATAGGCCTGTTCACACCAAGAACTATAACTATAACCATAAACACAACTAGCGATGCACCAATACCACTTTTTCCAGATCAAGTCCGATACAATACTTTTATTTTGTCGATACTGATTACCGATTCTTGTATTTTCATTGCATTTGTAATAAAAAAAAAAATATATATATATTGAATAGGGAAATCAGAAGAATATGAATAATATTAGTTATTCCAGTATCTGTATCAGTACATACCTAAACACAACTATAACGATAACGACACAGATGACCGATATCATTGTAATCACTTTTTTTAGGGATGCACCGATACCACTTTTTCAGAACAAGCCGATTAGATACTTTTATTTTTAGTTCTTACCGATACTTGTATTTTCATTGCAGTTGTATTTTTGAAAAAAAAATATCGGAAAGGGAAATCAAAAGAATATGAATAATATTAGTTATTCCAGTATCTGTATCAGTACATCCCTAAACACAACTATAACGATAACGATGAAGAGGACCGATGTCATTAAAATCTCTATTTTAGAGATTTTTTTATTAAGCTTGTACCTGTTCATTCATATTAGCCACCAATTCAGCAAAACAAAATAAAATAGTTACGAATTGCCATGAGATTGTGTTGGGCGTTCACTTGAACTTTCCAGATGGATCTTTTGACCTCAGGAAATCTTCTCTCCTGTCGTTCCAACTTTGATTTGATCCTGCAACCTCTTATTTTGCCCTCTAGATAGTAACTAGTATGATACCAACCCTCACCACACTGGAATTGTACATTACTTTGCTGTTGTTCCATTACAAAAGCGTTATCGTGTCAGGTCAACATACACAAACACACACACACACACATATGAGATTGCCTCATTATCTCTTCCTCTGTTCAAGCCAGGACTAAAATCTCGCCTTCTCTCATTTGCTAATGAGTCTTGAATAAATATATGACTGTTAGGTGCATTTAGAGAGGAGCTCACAGTAACCAGGATAGTTAATAAGAAACCAGAGAATTAGATTACAGGATCAAAAAGACGCTCCCTTTAAACACAGGTTTATCAGCGTTACTGACACACACGTCTCGCTTCTTACAAACTTAACTTGAGTTATTATCTGTAGAGTCTCTGTGTCTGTCTGACGCTGATACGCAGGTTAAGTGCCAAGGATAGAGAAGGAGAAGGAATGTTTAAGGATTAATCTCTCTGGGAAGAATAAATTGTGTCCTAAATGATGCCATTAATACACTATGTACTTATGCTCTATGTACTCAGCCATGTAGTGTATGAATTTTATAAGGTTATTTTGTTATTTAACATTGGAGTCTCACAGCCCCTCCCATTAGAGTTGCATATTAATCTTAAAAGATTGTGATCTCAATTCAAACACTAACGAGATCTTATTCTTAAATGACAGTGATTCTCCTGTGTCTATTAAACCTTTGACAAGTGCGATCACAGCGAACATTCAGATCTGTGTTCTGATCCAGAGAGAGCCGTTGTCATGTATAGATATGAATCAGCTTCACAAACAGTCTTTTCAACCACACAGTTTCATTATTTCTGTCTTACAATCATTCATATTGTCACAGAAGCACTGGAATAAAAGATTATAGTTCAGATATAAACCCTGATGTCTACAGTAGCGATCAAAATAGAGTAAATCACCTTTTGAAAGTAACTTGATGTGTATCGATTACATGGTTACACCAGTAGGTGG
This sequence comes from Leuciscus waleckii, assembly GCA_900092035.1. Taxonomy (NCBI): domain Eukaryota; kingdom Metazoa; phylum Chordata; class Actinopteri; order Cypriniformes; family Leuciscidae; genus Leuciscus; species Leuciscus waleckii. The sequence goes on from FLSR01000628.1 coordinate 10,883, forward strand.
CGACAAGTGTCTGTTAAAAAATGTGTTTGTCATTGAATCATTCATTCGTTGGATTCGTTCAAAAACACTGAATCATCATCCAGTGATGAAACAAGTGAAGTCTTTATGAGTGAGTCATTGAATCATTCACTAACTCAATTCATTCTGATTGATTAAATATTTTTAAATAGACTGCAGCAATTAACATTTAGTCAGAAACTCTTGTAAATTACATGTTATTTTGCTTAGATGTCTGTTCAGAATCGTGATCTCTATTTGAAACGACAACAAAAAAACATGATTCTGAGTTTATCCAGAATCGTGCAGCTCTAATAAGTGCATAAGTGTGCGAACTGGGGTGCACATATAGTGTCTCTGGTTTGCCAACTTCTATAGTGAATTCTACAGAACCACAACCATGTTTTAAAGACACTGGACAAGTTCAGGCAGCACAAATGTCAGTAGCCTTTAGTTTTGCTGCCCTCACGTGCTGTAGGAATAATCGTAAATACAAGTTACCTAGTAGGAAATTGGACATGAACTCCCTCTCAAGTCATATTTACTACTGGGAAACCGAGTTTCCAAGTTGGACGTGGAAGAAATTTAAAACATAGCGCAGAGGAGAGCGATTTCTGAATATTTATTCGTTTTTCCCACAACAGCTACATCGTGTGTTTTTAAAGGGTGCGTATTTACATATATGTATAAACATTTGAAGCATATTGTAAAGATGTTCGATTCGTGAACGAATCATTCTTTTTAATCCGGATCACTGAATCGGACTTTAGTTAACACATACGAAGTTGATTATGTCCAAATGGGTTACTGTACCAAAGAACTGCTTTGAAATTAACGAATCAAATAAAACTGAACATTTGATTATTTTTTTAATCGAACACAACCAAAAAGCTGACTTTCAACTCTGCCTGTGGGTTTTATTTGTTCATTTAGAACTGATTGGCTCATTCAGTGCTGCACAAAAAGAATGAGCGGATCAATTAAATTCAGAACTACAGATCGATTCAGTTCAATTCTGTGAACTGACTCGACTGGTTACCGGCTTTTAAGAATGATTCATTCAAGAATCAAACATCACTAGCTTATAGGGCCCTATTTAACGATCTGAAATGCAAGTATCCAACGCGAAACGCAAGTAACTTTTTGGGCAGATCTCGGGCGCTGTTGCTATTATACCGGTGGGATAAATGATTCTTGCGCCCGACACAAATCTAAAATGGGTTGGTCTGAAGTAGCTTCATTATTCATAGGTGTGGTTTGGCCGTAACGTGAAATAAACCAATCAGAGCGTCATCTCACATTCCCTTTAAGAGCAGGCGCGCTTGTTCCATGGCGGATTTGCCATGGAACGTTTGCGCCGGAACACGCCTCCTCTTTTCGCTGAACCGCCCCCGGGAGCGCAAGTTCATTCCCTAATTTACCGACATGTGTCTGTGGAGGGAAAAGTCCGCTGTGCGTCGGGTTCAAAATAGGAATGATACATGCGTCGGTGTACAAAGTCAATTGCGCTGGGTGCAAGATAGGGCCCTGAGTGTGTTTTATACACAGCAAAAATAGCATGTATTTGACTGAAGTTCCAGAATTGCGGCAAGCTGACTATCTAGAATAGATCATGCGATGAATGATTATATATTGTTGTTAATGAATGGGAAAATTAAACATTTTGGCTTCTCCCCCCCCCGTCCTCATGATCCCTGTTCTTTTTAACAACAAAGCACTTGAACACTACCAACTCGAAATTACGACTTCAGAAGAGGGAAGTATGAAATCGCTTGTTTCTACTAAATTAGTCATGTTTGGAAGCATTAAAAATGAAATTTGTTTTAAATGCATTTGGCAACAAATATTAAGAGCGATCAGTGTTTATGTGTGGAGATCGTCTCTGAATAAGGTCTCGACCTGTTAATCATGTTTTCTGTGTTGTTTAATTTATGTTTCAGATCCGCAGAAGATTGCAATTACTACCTCTGACATCTACTGTCTACCTGTCAAATATTAGTCATGAATAAATCAATATTTTCTCATTTCTCCATATTATTCAGTGACAGGTCAAAAGCGTTAAAGAAATAGTTCACCTTGATAAAAGGTGTAAAACCCTTTAAGAGCAGGCGCGCTTGTTCCATGGCGGATTTGCCATGGAACGTTTGCGCCGGAACACGCCTCCTCTTTTCGCTGAACCGCCCCCGGGAGCGCAAGTTCATTCCCTAATTTACCGACATGTGTCTGTGGAGGGAAAAGTCCGCTGTGCGTCGGGTTCAAAATAGGAATGATACATGCGTCGGTGTACAAAGTCAATTGCGCTGGGTGCAAGATAGGGCCCTGAGTGTGTTTTATACACAGCAAAAATAGCATGTATTTGACTGAAGTTCCAGAATTGCGGCAAGCTGACTATCTAGAATAGATCATGCGATGAATGATTATATATTGTTGTTAATGAATGGGAAAATTAAACATTTTGGCTTCTCCCCCCCCCCGTCCTCCATGATCCCTGTTCTTTTTAACAACAAAGCACTTGAACACTACCAACTCGAAATTACGACTTCAGAAGAGGGAAGTATGAAATCGCTTGTTTCTACTAAATTAGTCATGTTTGGAAGCATTAAAAATGAAATTTGTTTTAAATGCATTTGGCAACAAATATTAAGAGCGATCAGTGTTTATGTGTGGAGATCGTCTCTGAATAAGGTCTCGACCTGTTAATCAGTTTCTGTGTTGTTTAATTTATGTTTCAGATCCGCAGAAGATTGCAATTACTACCTCTGACATCTACTGTCTACCTGTCAAATATTAGTCATGAATAAATCAATATTTTCTCATTTCTCCATATTATTCAGTGACAGGTCAAAAGCGTTAAAGAAATAGTTCACCTTGATAAAAGGTGTAAAAAACATATTTTGTGTTTAGCAGAAGAAAGAAGATCACATGATTTTATTCCTCTCAAGACAGCATGTTGTTTGCTGTCATTGTATGACATTCTGGATATTAATTACATAATGATAAACAGTAAGCGATCATGATCTTAAATTCATCAGTTGTGAGAGTGTTTGCTGCTACAGACCATCATTATTCTCACTTTATCTCAGCTTTATCTCAGCGTTTTCTTACCGTTATCTTAATGTTTCGTTGGTCGTATCTGTAGGCTAATCGTGTAAGTGCATGTTGAATCATTAAACAGATTTGTTTCTTGTGCTTGATGAATGAAGCTACAGGAACGGGGAAAAAATCACAGCTGAGATCTCAGTTGTTTCTCCACAATGAGACACAGTTTTACTTTTAATGACTAAATCTCAAATGTGTCTGATTTCAGAAGAGACAAAAAACCTGGGTTACAATATTGAGACGTAATGAGATCTCAGTTTCATTTACATTGCCAGATGTTCCTTCTAAAATACCTTCAAAGAAAGGTATTCACCAGTCGTCATCCGGTAAGAGTCTAGTGCTGTAAAATGAATGATCCTCTGATAAGACATTTTTGAGTTTATATTGAGACAAATTCGAGCAGATTTATTGAGATCTTTTCTGAAACTCTAGAGGATTCTGTACAAGTCTAATGCATTGTGATTTTCTTTCCTACAGGCACTTTATTATGAAGAAGTATTTGTAATTGTCATGAGAAATAGATACATTTGTCCCCAAAACCCAGAAAATGAGCGGCACACTGAGCTGATTTATGTGTTGAAGGGTTGATCATTTGCCTTCACGTTTCGCTCTGTTTGCTCTGTTTCCTCGTGTGTTTGTCAAAGGTCTGAGTGTGATGTCATTTTCACTGCCATTGTTTCCGAGCGTGTTTTAATGTTATCAGTGAAGTCCTTAACATGAGGACAGCAGCAGATCTTATCGGTCTGGAGACTCTCTCTCACACACACACACACACACACACACACACACACACACACACACACACACAGAAGCAGCACAAGAATGTGATAAGACAAAACACACACACACACAGAGCGGCTGAATGAATCATCTATTAGTGACTGTACACACACACACACACACACTCACTCACTCAATCACACACAGTCATTCACTCTCACATGCACACACACACACTCACTCACTCACTCTCTCTCACGCACACACACACACACACACACACACACAGAGATAATAACAGAACAGTCTTTGTCTGTGTCGTCAGAGGTTATGAAAGATCATCAGCACATCAGTTTTAACCAAAACTAATATTTGTCCAGGAACATTTAAAGTTAATTTTAGAGAGTTGTGAGCTATTTTCACACTTCACTGTTTGATCATCTGTCATAAACTCACATAGAATTCCCCTCATTTCAGATAGTTTTTAATTTGCTTTAGAAATACTACCCTTGTACATTAGATGAGCTGTTTCTCTTACAGCAGTAATGAAGTCCTTAATCATTTAGCAGACGCTTTTATCCAAAGCGACTTACAAATGAGGAGAACAATAGAAGCAATCAGACAACAAGAGGGCAACAGTGTTAAAGTGCTGTAACAAGTCTCAGTTGGTCTAGCACAGCACACATAGCAAGTTTTGTTTTGTTTTTAATCAGAGAAAAACAAACCGATAGAGTTGTATAGACTAGAAAAGGTAAGTGCTAGTATTACTTGGTCAGGTGCTGAGTTCACCCAAAAGTGTCAATTCTGTCATCATTTATTCACCATCATATGGAAGACTATTTTTGCCACATGAAAAAAATAAAACATGCTTTGAAAAATCATAATTATGACATTAAAAGTTGAAACTATGAGATAGTTTTTTTTTTTTTCATGAAATTCTGATTTAAGTCAGAATTATGATATAAACAGAATGCTGCTGTACCGTACATCCGCCTTGGCCGTACAGCAGGTTCATGGCGACCAGGTTAGATGAGCTTTCACACGAGAGAGAGAGAGTCAGAGATCGTCTCACACTCTTGCGACAATAGTTGTTCTGTGTGGATTATGAACGTCAAACCTTAAATCTACAGAAAACTACTGGTAGATCATCATCTGTCGCCACACTCCATCAAATCAGACTAATCGACTGCATAACTCTATTCAAAAAGTCATATAATATACTTTATATTCATCAAAGAATCCTGAAAACAGGCAATGTATCGCAGGCTCCACAGCAGCACAACTGTTTTCAACATTGATAATAATCATAAATGTTTCTTGATCATCAAATCATCATATCAGAATGATTTGTGAAGGATCATGTGACACTGAAGACTGGAGTAATGATGCTGAAAATTCAGCTTTGATCACAGGAATAAATTACACTTTATTATATATTTGTAAAGTGTGTAAAGAATGTGAGACCAGCAATACTGTACTTTTACTTCAGATTGTCAAACTATTGAACTGAAGTCCATCACTAAACCATTATTGCTCGCTCCGTCCACACGGTCATTCCTCTTCCTCTGACAACAGCACAAGCTGAGCTGAGATTGATGAGTGTTTAGTGAGTGTTTAGCCACTGTAAACTCTTTCACACACACTGTTTCTGTCCTCTGATGAACGAGTGTTGCTGTGATTGACGCTGGCCATCTTCTGCACGTGGAAATGAACCCCATGAAACTCCAATCAGATGAGTCTCTCCGGTCAGACTGTTGCTTAGCAACCGTATCCCTCCCTGGCCTAGCCATCACACACACACACATACACACAGGTCTCACACCCACTGACCTCTGAGCCATACATCAAAAGCTCAGCGGCCGTCTCCTCGTATGATGTCCCCATTCATCTGACCCGCGCTTTAGCCGTGTAGTTCTGTTCACTTCACCTCAACATCTCGCCCACACTCTCTCTCTCCTGCACCGCCAAACACACACTTTCCTCATTCTTCTGACATTAAACAGTTGTGGTAAATTATATATTTATATTATGTTATATTATATTATATTATATTGTACACTCTCAGAAAATAAAGTACATAATTGTACCTTTAGGGGTACAATGGCTTGTCACTGGGGCTGTACCCTCAAGGCTACACTATTGTACCTTAACCTTTAAAAGAACGCTACATATTTATACCTTTTAATGCTTTTTGACCCTCAAAAAGGTACATATATGTACCTTGAGGTCCAATAATAAGCCCTAT
>FLSR01000629.1:7223-20952 GCA_900092035.1 Leuciscus waleckii
CCATCTTCGACTGTGTGTCTGCTGTCAGAGTCTCATTGAGAGTATTTGTATCTCTAGTGGGGCACTTCCCCTTATTGAGAGACTTTGACTTTGATTTATAGATTGAATCATAAGGGCAGAAGATCTCAGCAGATTCTCCTTCACGTCTCACTACTGGAGCCACTGCAAACAAACACAGACATTTAACACACATGATTCTGAATATACTGTATTTACTACAATGAAATCATCTGAATTCACTCACTGAAGAGGTTGAGCTGAATTTTGGTGGTCAGGGAGATGAAAGTCAAATGTGTGTCTCTGGTTTCTGCTCCACACCAGTAAACTCCAGCATCTCTCACGCTCACATTACTGATGCTCACTGTAAAACTTCTCTTCATTTCTCTCAGATGAAGGACTCATTTCTGTCACTGCAGATGTGCTCAATGTCTGGCAGATGTGATCATCAATCTCTTTGCAGAACTTAACGTCATGTTCCACTGGGATCTGACAGGTGATGTTGACTTCTTCACCAAGATGAGCAGATTTAGTCACAAACTTTGCATCTGTAAAGCAGGAAAAAATACATTTAAAGCAGAAGAAATATATTTACAATGATTCTTCCTCTCTGAACATCCATCTGATTCTTTACAGATGTATTTTGACTTGGTTTTGTGTTGAGGATGTTCACACTTGATCATCATACGACCTCCTGAGTGGCCAGTCGCTCTAGACATGCCCACTTTAGCTGTCAGTCACAAATATCATTAAACCACAAAGACAAATTGTAATTTTTTGCCAGATTTGATTGAGAGTTTGTTGCACATACTAATACGTAGATGAACAGTATTAATAATGGAGTAACTGTACGAGTGTCTGTTGATCCAAACTCCACATAAATAAACTCCTCCATCATCTGGAGTCACAGCAGTAATTCTCACAGTCATGAGTTTATAATGTCTGTCATCAGAGAAACTGAATCTCCTGTTCTTCTTCCATGTGCTGTTAATCATCGTCTCAATAGAGTCTTTTCCTTCTTTGAATATGATCTTAGGATCATTAATATGATTCTGTGAATATTCACAGCTGAAGGTTGCAGTTTCTCCAACATTCACCATCACTCTCTTTGACACGTTACAACAGGAATCTGTTATAAAAAATTAAATAAGAAATAAATATATTTTATGAATATAAAAGCTTTGAAATTATCAGTAGTTTTACTACACAAAAACTTCGATCTTAAAATGGCCGACCTTCTTCCACATTCAAAGTCATATTGATGGACCACTGTCCTTCAACTCTAATCTGGTATCTTCCAGCATCGTGTTGGTTCAGTTCTCTAATGTAGATCATGAGATTTTGCACGTTGTTTTGAAACAGTGTGAATCGTCCTTCCTTAATCCATGCAGTTTCTATCATACAATATAGTTTTCCACTCAGATAATTTATGCATATATTTAGTAGAGTTACTGAACCAAGTCTTCTGTGAATCAACAAGAAGACTTCCTCCAGAATATCCAGTGACACTGACGCATCTCACTGCACCTGTCAATCAGATTGATACTGTGATCAGAAACCTCATGAACAGAAAACAGCATCATTACTGCAGTGATGAAAGAGAAAAGCTCTGACCTGAGATCAGGGAGAAAGTGAAGAAGATGAGGAGGATCTTCATTGTGAGTTGAGTTCAGTCTTCTTTATGCTGAATGTTCTCTGTGTGAATCTCTCTGTCTCTACATCTGTCTGCTTTAGTTCCTTCCTCTTTCTTCAGCTCTTTATCAGTAATGATCAGCTTTACTGGCTCCTCCCACCATCAGCACTGACTGAATATTACATTAATCACACTGAAAGAGCGCCACCTAGTGGAGGTTACAGTGTCTGATACTGAGAGCTCATACAGGCTTCATCTTCTCTATAGAAGGACAAATGACACTGAACATAATTAATCTGCATTATTCAAATCTTCCTCTAGAGGGCGACAGTATAATCTACATGTAAAGTGTCTATAGGTGGCCTCAGTAAATTTACAAGACACTTTCAAGATTAAAATGAATTAAAATAAAAGGTTAAAACAACAAAGCATAATGAAAATGCTAAAAATGCAAGATTTAGTGCAAAATATACCATACACAACTGACATAATTTATACATCAGGATATGCTGAGTTACAAAGGCTGATTCCCTCTATACAGAAACATCTTGATTGATTTCATGTCTTTATGAAACAGCTTCATCTTCCTGAGACTCTGGGGGAAAAAATGCATTGTATACTTTGTTTTTTGACATCTTTATCAGCAGTCTAGTGAAGTCAGCTTTATTTATGAAGCAAGTTATGCAGTTCAGATTGTTTCAAAGCAGCTTTACATGGATCATATGGAAAATAGAAAACAGTTTTTAGGAGCACAGTAAATTCCCCGGTGTTAAATTAACATCGCTCATTGATTAATTGAGTGATGATTGAGCTTAGTGACAACACCTGATAATAACAAGCAGAATCACTGAAGGAAAGAAAAGCAACAAGAACTACAACTGACTTCCAGCCTTAGTCTTAGCGGCTGTTTACACGACACCATTTTCAACTAAAAATGTGAAAAAATTTGTGCTTTTTGGCCGTTCATTTACACGACAGCAGCGTTTTGGGTGTCTGAAAATGCAAACTTTTGACTGCACACCAGTCAATCTCGCAAATCTCTAATGGTGACCAAACATTTTCAATAAAACATCAACATCTAAACCTCTGTTTACTCTCAAAAAGAACTGTACTTCTGTCATGATAACTCTCGGAGTGATTGGCATGGTAATGGATATGACAGTGTTAATATGTTTGGCCTTAGTGGAATAGATCTGCTACACTGCTTCTGCTGTAGAGCAAGTACAGAGACTTGCTACTGCCCATACACACACGACACGCTGCCTTCCTGAACTAACGCTGCACTCAATTTATGACTGCATTTGGTTGAACTTATTAGCAAAAATTGTTTTGAGATGCCACTTCCCTCTAGCAAATATTACAGATGACCTGATTAAATCATTTTGAAGGGAGAGCTGTGATATATTATAAATATTTTTATTTTTTATTTTTCATATATTAAACAAATGCACATTATGTTTTATGGAGTGGAAAGTCTGTGCCCATCGATACAGAAGATAAATAGAGCAAAAGAAAACCACAAGCTGAAGAACATCTCATGCTGTTGATCTTTAACTGACCACAGTTTTCAGTTTTAAACAACCCTGCAAACACAAAGACATTTACAAACAAATCTCTTTATCTAAGTAAAGAAAAAATACTGGGCTAAAGATCATGTTTCTGAAATACACACTTTTGATTTTTACTAACAAAAAGTCGACGTGTCAACTGATTGGGATTACGTTTAGGGAGCCTGTCATCTTCGAGTATTGTTTAAATGAGCCAATGTACATTGGCGCGTGAATTGCATCTCGCGCTCCGCCCTGCAGCGCGGGTATAAACACGGAAGCGGATCACACACCCTTGTCTTTCACTTCGGAACCAATCAGCGTTGATTTCTCTGAAGAGTGCTGTTGTTTACAACGAGCGAGTGTGTCTGTGTCCTTCTAGGAGCGAGTGCAGCGGTGGAGCCGGCCACAGTAGGGACGCCCAGCGTGCTCCAGGCGCTGCCAAGCGCTGCCAAGCCAGGTGGCAAGCGATAGCGAAAGCGTTCCTGAGCAGGCCTCTCAGGGATGGAGGAGGATGCTCTTGGAATTGGTCACCGATCCACTCCCTCCCTCTTTGTTTGTGTGTGTGTCTGTTCTGCCGCTAGCTCCCAAAACACGGAGCTGGCGGTACCCATACTTCAAAGAAAGAGCAGTTCCTATGTTCTTCAGTCCCAAGAGGGCCAGTCTGGTGGTGTGCGACCCTGCAAAGCCTTGCACCCCTCAGCTACCTCTTGTGTCACCAGTCAGTTAGTGCAGTTCGAGGACCCGCTCATGCCTTCTCATGTACTCTCTGCTGCCATGTAGAGACAGATAAGTGTTGCACTACACACTCAGACCCCGCTTAGGGCCACCTTCGGTCCCTGTTCTCTACCTCGCTGCCTCACTCTGAGTATGTCTGTGGTACCCCTGGTCCCCCTGCGTTGGTCCGTTGAAGCATTAGATGGTTCTCCCGACCGATCCAGACGGTTCCTCCGTGCCAGCAGACTCGGCTAGATGATTTAGTTCGTCAGGTGCCGGCCATGCTTAGCGCTATTCGTTACACTTCAGTGTTTCTGAATGTGCGTCTGTCGTGCGCACGGTCATTGTATTCCTACTGGCGAAGGATGCGATTGAGCCGTTCCTCCAGCCGATATGAAAGTCGGCTTCTGAAAGTTGCCAGCACTTCATTGTACTCAAGTAAAGGTGAGCTACAACCATCTTGGTTCTGTGGCTCTTGATTCTGGCCCTTTTTTAAGCTTCCATTCAGGTTACAAACACAGAAACTCATTCCCAGTGCTCGGTCCCCAAGATTGGTCTGCAGCATTCAACCTGAAGGACGCGTACTTCAGTCTCTACCCTCTGCAACGCAGGCCATCCTGTGCCCTTCCTGTGCCCTGTGCCCTTGCGTTGAGGGGTCAAAGTCTCAGTACAAATTCCTCCCTTCGAGCCAGTTGGGTCTTCAGGTCAAATGGAGAAGAGTAAATTTGTCTATGGACTGAAGGTCTCTTTTCCAGTTTGGAGGTGGACTTGGTCCACACGTTCCTCACCAGGACATGTCCGCTCAGTGCTACATAGAAGTGAGAAAGGGTATAGTACGACATATGGAATGTCACTGAGGTGGCTCCAGCCGATAACAGGGGGGAGATGCAACCGGTTAACTGTTATTCTCCACATGTTACCTCCCTACTGTGGATGTGGCTTCCGCAGCGTATGCCTTCCAATGAAAGGTTAACACTTTCCCAGTGATCTTGTGGAACAGCAGTGACTTTTCCTGGCCTAAGCCCTGTCCTATCTCCGCCTCAATATGCGGGAGGGTCAGGAGCCTTTTGTCTCGGCACTGGAAGGTGGCAGCACTAATGGCATTTTAATAGGGATCCCAATCAGTCGACGAACGACTGAAAGGGAACATCTCGGTTACGTATGTAACCTTCTTTCCCTGAAGGAGGGAACAGAGTCGTAGACCCATCGTCACTATTGCTGGACCACCGCTGACCAGGGTCCGCTCGGCTCCTCCGCGAAAAACTGGTGTGTACATCCACTTCTGTATTTATACCCGCGCTGCGGGGCAGAGCGTGAGATGCAATTCACGCACGCCAATGTACATTGGCTCATTTTTACAATACTCGAAGATGACAGGCTCCCAAAGCGTGATCCCAATCAGTCAACACGTCGACTACGTCTCTGTTCCCTCCCTCAGGGAACGAGGGTTACATATGTAACCGAGAAGTTTTGTTTGCTTCAAAACGTTCTTGTAAACATTTAAACATGAATGTACAGACTCTTAATTCCACTGTTTATCATCTCTTTGCTGTCTGATGATTATGATCACACACATAATATCACAAACACAACATTAGAAACATTTCACATCATCACATCTTGTCTCGGCTGACAAATATGTTAAGCTGAATTCAGAAAAGCAAACTATATATTACTCTTACTGCCATATAAAGATGACACTGTGATACTTAGCCATAGAGAATGTAATGATGATAATGTGCATCCAAATAAAATACAGCAAAACTACATTAAAACCCGAAGTAGTCGCTTGTTTAAAGTGGTATTGGTGTAAATTTACCAACATAAACAATACAAATGTCTGTCAATCTCTGTCATTGATTTGTGAACTCATTGTTTTTATTTAGTTTGATCTGAAAAGTAAAATTGTCAAATCACACTAATTTGTAGATCATAAACATTTTTCAGTCTTTTCCTCAATGCATCACTTTAAGTAAATGTTGAAGGTGAATTAGTGACTGATCAGTTGTTATTGTCTTCTGTTCATATTCTGTCTCTCTGTTCAGTCTCATGTGTCTCTCTGTGGGTTTCCTGAGTAAGTGTGTTTAATTAAACTGAACTGAGACCCTCAACCTTCACATGTTTTCTGTGGCTTTGAGCTGGATGGAAAAAACTGCCTGTTCATCACACAAACACACAAAAACACCTCCAGTGTTCGATTAAATATTCCAAAAACCAGAAGGTGAAAAGTCTCCAGATGACCTACTACTTCCAGTGAGATCCTGAAGTGTGAATGTGATGGACACTTTACCCATGAGGCCACAGGAGAGGGTTTATGAATGACAGTGAAGCGACGATGACGCTGATCATGGTGATACATACATTTAATGGTCATGGAGTAAGAATATTTGAAACTTGTTTGAAAGACTATGACGAAGATTCAAACAAAATAGTCTTTAATCCAAAAGTCCAATGAATACAGGAGAATAACGGGGAAACACAAACACATAACTGTGACGACACCAAACAATGAACACAGGGAACACCGGGCTTAAATAACATGGAGAAATAATGAGATAATGAACAGAACAGGTGAATGGGATCATTAATCAGACAAACTGGGAAACTGGGAAATCTACATTTGATAAATACATGTTTATACAGACGTGTCTCATATGGTGCTCAGTTTAGACCCTGTTTACTGTGAATCAGTCTGTATATTTACTGTAAATGCATCAGTTTATCTGCTGCCGTGAGATGATTGACAGTAGCGTATTCACTGTAATCCTGATTATTCCTGAAACTGACACTGTCAGGACAGTCAGATTTCTTGTGGAAATTCACCACTGCGTAATTCAGATCCTCACCAGATGTGATGCAGCGCTGAGAGTCACCAGTGCCTTTCTCAACTGTAGCAGAGGAATCAGAGGGGCTTGTGGGTAATTCTCTCTGGGCGTCTTTAATCTCTTTGTGATCACAACCAGCGTGAGAAACCTGAAGGGAAACAAAACATTTATGTATTTAATAATAATTGGAATATTTAACAGTTCTGGAGATCCTCAGTCTTTAAATCATCAGGTAATGTAATTCATTCTCATTAGTGATCAAAACAAACTTTTCTTTTCCAATCACAGTAATTCTACAAACCTCTTCATTGTTTCCTGGTGTGACTTGAGATCTTTTGGACGACGGATCTGTCAAAGACAAGAACAATTGAACAAACAAGCTGGAGTTATTGCATGAACAAAAGGGGAAATAAAAAGGTCTATACAAATGTGAATGTATCAGTTTAAAAAGTCCTTTTAAAGAGAGTAAAGACCGAAGAATGAGTTTTACTGTGAGAGCGACGCCTCCTGACGAGAGTCACGGTCACTAACACGAGTCCAGTGATGATCAGAAGCACACACACACACACACTGACCGTCAGAGGAGAGCCTGAAAACACCAGAGAGTCACCATCTCAACCACAGACACAGATGAGTGTGTTTCAGAGTGTGTTTGTACCTGTTACAGGAGACGCAGATGTGATCGCTGGAGAATTAAACCATGATGATGATGATGATGATGATGATGATGATGTTGTTCTGTGACGGTTTGTCTCTAAAACACAGAAAACGCAGTGTAACAAACAGTGTTTTCTTTCTTTCTCGACTCACAGATCCTTCACTTCCCCTTCTCACAGACGCGATGTCTTTCACACATTATTCATCCATCAGACATGTTTCACACACAAAACCACACAGTGCCGACTTCTGAGCGTCATGAAACTGATTTAAAGTGTTGCTGATGTGATGATCTCTTTGCTAAGGACTTTAGCACATGCATGTGTTGTTAACTAACAGTAATCTGCAAGAGGTTTGAGTTAAATTGACGTTTTAAGAAAAAACTTAAATGAAATATGTTAAATTAAAACTTAAATATGTGGACTGAAATATGTCTAATATACTAATATACTCAGTAATGTACATTACTAACACAGTATAAATATTAAATGGCAGTTGACAATTGGTTTCCTCAAATGAAACGAGTTAACAGTTTGTAATTCAGTGCATGATATTATTACAGTAACACTGTAAAGTAGATTACAGTAAAGATCTGTTTCATAGCTGCTCTTGATTTGCTGTTTCTACAGAACATTTGCTGTTTCTTATTGAAGTTGGTGATTTACAGGCTTGCTGACAACCAACATTGTCAATTGTAAATTTTGTAACAGCATTATTTTGTACAGTGTGTGAATAAACTGCTGGCAATAATAACATTATGATTGTGTTCATTTAAATATTATAAGCATTTGATTTGCTGATTTGCAGATTTGCAGTACAGTCAGAAGAAAATGTTGTGCTGACATTATTTACTTCTGAAACAACTATGAAAACATGTGTAACTGGTCTGTTGTCTGCGTTGTGTTTTGGGTGGTATGAGAAGAACAAGACAGCATTCGCAGTTTCACCGATCTTTTATTCCTAATATAAAACAAATATAATCAGCCTCTTAGTAAGATTCGCCCTCGCTTTATCTCTCTCAGTGCATCACCAAAGCAAAGAGAAATAAATCACATAGAACAATAAAATGCATATAACAGAAAACATACCTGATATAAAACAAATATAATCAGCCTCTTAGTGAGATTCGCCCTCGCTTTATCTCTCTCAGTGCATCACCAAAGCAAAGAGCAATAAATCACATAGAACAATAAAATGCATATAACAGAAAACATACCTGATATAAAACAAATATAATCAGCCTCTTAGTGAGATTCGCCCTCGCTTTATCTCTCTCAGTGCATCACCAAAGCAAAGAGAAATAAATCACATAGAACAATAAAATGCATATAACAGAAAACATACCTGATATAAAACAAATATAATCAGCCTCTTAGTGAGATTCGCCCTCGCTTTATCTCTCTCAGTGCATCACCAAAGCAAAGAGAAATAAATCACATAGAACAATAAAATGCATATAACAGAAAACATACCTGATATAAAACAAATATAATCAGCCTCTTAGTGAGATTCGCCCTCGCTTTATCTCTCTCAGTGCATCACCAAAGCAAAGAGAAATAAATCACATAGAACAATAAAATGCATATAACAGAAAACATACCTGATATAAAACAAATATAATCAGCCTCTTAGTGAGATTCGCCCTCGCTTTATCTCTCTCAGTGCATCACCAAAGCAAAGAGAAATAAATCACATAGAACAATAAAATGCATATAACAGAAAACATACCTGATATAAAACAAATATAATCAGCCTCTTAGTGAGATTCGCCCTCGCTTTATCTCTCTCAGTGCATCACCAAAGCAAAGAGAAATAAATCACATAGAACAATAAAATGCATATAACAGAAAACATACCTGATATAAAACAAATATAATCAGCCTCTTAGTGAGATTCGCCCTCGCTTTATCTCTCTCAGTGCATCACCAAAGCAAAGAGAAATAAATCACATAGAACAATAAAATGCATATAACAGAAAACATACCTGATATACTACAGGCAAGTGCTTCAGCAACCTCACGATCGGAACTAGCCATGTCTGGTTCAAGCAGAGGGAGGAAGTTCACTTGAAGAAGAAGATTCCGATGCACTATTCTCTCATTACCAGCTCTGTCCCGGATCTTATAGACATGTATGGAAGGTTTTGAGGCAACAACAGTGTACATGACTGGCTCCCATTTGTCGGCAAGTTTTCGTTTCCCTCTGCAACCCTTATAACCGCCAAAATTTCACAGAGGGTTTGAAGTGGGTTAGTTGACGCGCTTCCCGTGGCTTGATTGTTTGTTTGAGAAATAACGTGACAAAAGTTCAAGTTCTGATTTCAACTCTGTCGTGAGAGTATGATTTATTGTCAACAAAGTCTTCATTATCCATAACAGAACAATATTCCATCTTCATCGACACTGTCCCATTATCTAACATGTATTCACCACATCCGTAGCGGTCAAAAACTAGTTGGCCATTTCCCCTCTGGCAACACCTGCATCTGATTACACCTACCCTCCTAAGTAGATGAGCCCTATTTAGCTATGCCATGACCGTAGTACCACCTACTGGCCAAACCTGGACATAAACACTGAAATGGCTCCTACACAACCGGCCCCTAATTGAAATGGTTAACAAACATTACAATTCAAAACAAAACAAATTAAGGAGCCATTACCAACCTGACATTACATTTTATCCAAACATTTTAGTCACAGTGAGTTCACACACATTAAACACTAAAATTGCCCATTTAACCAGCAGCCTCAAGCAACAGGCAGAGCTTTGTTACAGGACGTTGAATGACACTTGACTTTGTTTGCAGACGTACTGAACGCACAAATCCCTTTTTATCCTGGAAAGCTTCCAACACTCTTCCCAGTGGCCAAGAGCCTCGTGGGGCAGTAGGATCCATAATGACGACAATATCTCCAGGCTTTAGATTTCTCCTGATTTCATTCCATTTTTGCCTCTCTTGGAGCAAAGGTAGATATTCCCGTACCCAACGTTTCCAAAAAAGTTCAGCAATATACTGAACTTGCTTCCATCTGCGTTTTAAATACAAGTCATGTGGCTCAAACAATCCTGGCGGCAGTGATGGATTTCCTTTCATTAGAAGAATGTGGTTGGGAGTAAGTGGCTCCAAATCATTTGGATCGTCAGAGAGTTTGGTGATAGGCCGATCATTTAGGATGGCTTCAGCTTCACACATAACTGTATGAAGCCCATCATCGTTCAGGGTCTGCTGTTGAAGAACTGAACTTAGAATCCTTCTCACCATGCGGATAACCCGCTCCCAAACACCACCATGATGTGAACCTGCTGGAGGATTAAAACTCCACTTAACTCCCCTTTGCCGCAGAGCTCCCTGAATTTTCCATGATCCAAAGCGCGAGAGCCTCTCTTAGTTCCCTCTCTGCTCCTATAAAGTTGGTTCCATTGTCAGATAAAATACAAACAACTTGACCTCTCCTACAGATGAAACGTCGCAGAGCGTTGATACATGCATCAGTGTCCAAAGAGTCAGCCACTTCGAGGTGGACTGCTCTGCTTGCCAGGCAAGTTAGTATCACGCCATAGCGTTTGGCTGTACCACGTCCTTTCCTCACTGTAATTGGGCCAAAATAATCAACGCCAACGTTAGTAAATGGGGGCTTGTCAGGAAGAATCCTTTCCTCTGGCAAATCTGCCATCTTTTGCTCCTGCATTTTTCCATTATACTTCTTGCAACAGACACATTCTGTAATGACTCTTCTTACAGCGGAGTTGGCACTAGTGACCCAATACTTCTTCCGCAGTGTTGATAGCGTGTGATTCCGACCACTATGGCCCTGCTGCTGATGGATGTGCCTGAGGATAAGAGTGGCCACATTTTGGTCCTTTGAGAGGATCAGCGGATGTTTAATCGACTCTGGCAAGGAACTTCTAGTCAGCCGCCCTCCAACTCTGAGAAGCCCATCATCCAAGCGTGGATCCAACCTGTAGATTGTACTACTGTACTCACTGTAGAGTTCCCAGCTGACAACATGGCAATTTCCTCTCCAAATCTCTGTTGCTGACAATATCTAATGATTGCCAGCTCTGCTCCCAAAAGGTCATCAATGGACAAAATTTGCCGTCTCGGCTTGTTCTTAAACCCTTGTCTCCTCGGTGGCACATTATCTGTGCTCTGCTTACCAGTGACAGCAGCTGTCTCCTCCTCCCTCCTCCTGCAGCTCCTTTTCAACAGAATGTTTTTCCATTTAAGAAACCAGGCTACTGCCACCTTAAGCTTACTCCAACTTGAGCAATAGGTCAGTAACCGGCTTGTGGCAACATGTGAGCCCTCCACAGACACAACATTCACTGTGACTTCCTTCTTGACCTCCTGATCATCTGGTTCTATGATAGTTTCTACCATGTTTGTTGTCCAGTTAGATTCTGGTTTACACAAAAAACCTGGACCCTCTATCCACCTCCTGCCATGAATGAAGTCTCCAACCCTCACTCCTCTGGATGCCTCATCCGCTGGATTTTCCTTGGAGCTGATATATCGCCATTGTGAAGTTTCAGTGGCCCCTCTTATAGTCGAAACCCTGTTCGACACAATTGTATGGAAACGTTTATTCTCGTTTTTTATATACTTCAACACAGAAGTGCTGTCAGTCCAAAAGATGGACTGCTGCAACTGGAATCTCAACTCAGCCTTCAGCATCAGATCAACACGAACTGCAAGCACAGCAGCAGTCAGCTCCAGGCGAGCTTAAAGGGGTGGTTCGGGATTTTTGACATCGGACCTCATTTTTAAGTCAGCCTGGTTGTTATTCATCAGTGGAGACATTTTTTTTTCAAAATTATCCAGTCCTTATATTTGGATAGTTAGCCGATGCTAGGCTAGCGCGAGTCAATGGTATATGTTAGCCAGCCATTAAAAAACGTTTTACCCACTCCACAGTGCACCAAACGCAAATCAATTATAACACTAGACTATCGATGTATATGTCCGTTGAGAGAATAATGTTAGAAATCAAACTTACCTTTCATCTCAAGTGGCAAGATGACACGTCATCATATTTACTTTATACAAAAATAACTCACCTGTAACTTATTCGACAGGGTTCCTGTAAGCTGTCCGTGGACATGTCATTTTAAGGCTTATTATGCATAATTATGAACTGTAAAGTACACCGGTCAAAATCAGCATCCCACCTGTAACTTAATAAGTTACTCACTGGCCTTCAGCACATATGCTGAAATCCCCAAATCGTTACAGCGATTCACCCGCTGAAAATCTCTACGTCAAAAACAGCATCCCACCTGTAACCTATTTGACAGGGCCCCTATAGGCTGTCTGTGGACAGTTGAATTTTATGCAAATTATGCATGATTAATGGCTGTAATGTACATCAGTGTGTTGTGCTGTGTCCCCTGTGTGGTGTACAGTAGGTTTCACCACATAAAAGCACTGTAGTTAGTTACAGGTGGACACTCACCCGAAAACTCACCCGTATCTTCCCTAAAACTCACCCGCTGAAAATTTCGAAGTCAAAAACAGCATCCCACCTGTAACCTATTTGACGGGTCCCCTATAGGCTGTCTGTGGACAGTTGAATATTATGCAAATTATGCATAATTAATGGATGTAATGTACATCAGTGTGTTGTGTTGTGCCCCCTGTGTGGCACACAACAGGTTAAACCACATAAAAGCACTGTAATTATGAAATATGACCTTTTGATGTATTGGCATCCCGCCTGCAGCTTAATAAGTTACAGGTGGGATGCCGTTTTATATTTTGATGCCATGATTGATTAAAAATGAATAAGATTGATTAAATATCACTTTTATGTTAATCTTTGGACCCCCCTGAGCGATTTGCAGCCTTCAGAACCCAGAAATTCCACTGCCCACGAAGAGCCTACATTTTTGAATGGGATAGATTGTACGTGGAACGTCCAGATCTCAGCCCCTGGACAGAATTTGGAGATGAAACCTGCGCTCCTGTGCTCGTCTGGACGTGCCCAGACAGCGCTGTGAATTTCAGGGAGTTTGGAGAAACTTGAAAATCTGACTGAAAAATTCTCAAAGGGGTATGAGAATTTACCCTCCAATCCCTTTGAGATTTTTTTGGTTGAATTTTCAAGTTTCTCCAATCTCTTTGAAATTCACACCATGCACAGCATGTCCAGATGAGCACAGGAGTGCAGGTTTCATCTCCAAATTCTGTCCAGAGGCTGAGATGAATGAATAAACATTGGGTTTAATTTATGATACATAATATATAGATGTCAGTTATTGCAGAATAAAAACTATTTAAGATTGTTTGCTTGCATATATTGAGCCTGCATTTAAGAAGAAGTCATATTGTGGCCAGTCATGTGACCACTTTG
>FLSR01000630.1:0-12311 GCA_900092035.1 Leuciscus waleckii
CTGAAAAGAAGAGTTTCTTGTTGAAGTAACAGGCGGTGTTGACTGATGGGGGCTTAATTGAAATTAAATGAAAAACTTTTATTGTTTAATTTTATATTAAATGCAATTAGCTGAACTTTAGAGTGTGTTTTGACCCAATTAAGCAGGACTTAAGTACATATGTATATGATATACAATATGTAAATCATTTCATAATTATTTTGTCTTTAAAATATGGTTAAAGTGTGCTGACAAATGTTACAGCTGACAAAGTAGACAGTAATGAAAAGGTATTAGCATATGCCGTGTGGTTGATGTTCTCGCTAGTTGAGCAGAAATACATAATCATGCTTCTCTTGGTCTCCTCAAAGTTGCGTTGGATTTTCTCCTCAGCGTAACGGTTAAGAGGACCATCTATTACTGTTTTACATGTTCGTAGAGTTCGTTTCTGGAGTAAATATATAGGCTATAATCTGTGTGTTTACACAGCTATTTTAAAATGGCGGGTGCTGGTGTGTCACGTGCGTTCGGCCAATCAGCGAACACTAACGTCACTGTAGTGCCTATAGTGCTGGTTTAGACCAGACTCTGAAGTAGGAGTAAATTAGTTCCCCTAAAAGGAGTTCCTAGGACTAAAATCGCTCCTAGTTCCTATGCGTCACGACTAAGCGTTTGTTTGTGTTTGGAGCTCCGTCGAATTGATTCTTATCCTTGATTTTCTTCTTTCACATTTATTTATAAATAAAAATGTTCAAATTTTACAAGCATGTGAACATATCTCCGATACTATTCTTTATAAAAAAACAATCAGATTGCTTTGATATCGCTACTTATAACCAACTTTCCGAACTTCCGCTACTAGCCTTAGCCCGCTAGCATTGCACGCGTGGTCTCGCCTATCGATCGTCTTATTTACACCCATATCACTGAAAGCTATAATTCGCCATTATAGCACATCTGCTATAATGGCGAATATATTGGATGCGTGTCTAACGTTACCTTTGAGTGCAGGTGAGGACACGTTCGAGCTGCATTCGGTGCAGTTAGAGCTGGAGTCCATGGAGAAGCAGATCCGTGACCTACTAGAGAGACAAGCCGAGCTGCGAGATCGGCGATCAGCGCTTGAAACATCACGCGCCGATGCTCACAAGTCAGTGGTTAGTAACTTTTTGACTCCGACCTCGTCTACTCCGTGTGTTTCTCTGCACAGGACCCGAGCACCCAGGACGCGATCATCCCTGGTTTCATTCACTCCGGCACCGACACAACACCACGGACCCTGGGTGATTCCACAGCGGAAGACGCGAGCCAGGACCAGAGCAAGGACCTCTCCGCCCCTCCCGGCCTTCGAGATCTCCACCCGGAACCGCTTCTCCCCTCTTCGCGAGACGGGACGCGACGCTGTGATCATCGGCACTTCCATCGTCCGGCATGTACACGCTACCTCAGGTAAAGGTAAGGTGCGCACTCACTGCTTTCCTGGTGCTCGTGTTCTCGATGTGGCTGCGCAGGTCCCCGAGATCCTGAATGGTGACGAGCGCATCGGAGCTGTCGTCCTGCACGCGGGAACGAACGACATCAGGCTGCGGCAGACGGAGGTTCTGAAGAAGGACTACAGGAGCCTGATCGAGACGGTACGCAGCACATCGCCTGAAACAACGATCATCGTGTCTGGACCGCTTCCCACGTACCGACTAGGACATGAAAGGTTCAGTAGATTATTTGCTCTAAATGAATGGTTAATGTCATGGTGTAACGAACAGAGACTGCTCTTTGTAAATAATTGGAATCTGTTCTGGGAGCGACCTAGGCTCTTCCGTGCTGATGGACTTCACCCCAGCAGAATCGGAGCGGCTCTTCTGTCGGACAACATCTCCAAGGCGTTGCACACCATATGACTAGTAAGTCAAAGTCCAAATCACACTCTTTGCTGTCAAAACTTAATTGATATAAGTACCAATGTAGAACATTATATTGAAACTGTGTCTATTCCTCGTTTAGTGAGGTCAAACATTAAATCTACTGTAGGACCTAGGAAAAATCTAATTGTAATTAAACCAGAAAATCTCAATATTGAACAAAAACAATTTATAAAGCTAGGTCTTCTAAACATTAGATCGCTCACACCTAAGGCAGTTATTGTAAATGAAATGGTCACAGATAATAGTTTCGATATACTTTGCCTTACCGAAACCTGGCTTAAACCAAATGATTATTTCGGTATTAATGAGTCTACTCCTCCTGGATACTGTTATAAACATGTGCCCCGTCTGATTGGTCGTGGTGGCGGTGTTGCAACACTCTATAAAGACATTCTTAATGTTACTCAAAAAACAGGTCACAGGTTTAATTCGTTTGAAGTACTTGTACTAAATGTTACACTCTTAGATGTAAGAAATAAATCCCTATTATCGCTAGCCTTGGCTACCGTATATAGACCGCCAGGGCCTTACGCTGATTTCCTAAAAGAGTTTGCAGATTTTCTCTCAGACCTATTAGTCAATGTCGATAAAGCATTAATTGTTGGACATTTTAACATACACGTAGATAATCCAAATGATGCGTTAGGAGCTGCGTTTACAGATTTATTAAATTAATTTGGCAAAAATTAATTTCAAAGGGAACTATCCCTTTAAGTGTTAGTTTGTCCCGGAGATTGCAGCAATCTTCCACTAGTGACTAGATTATGGCTCATTTTTCATTTACCACCAGAATGAAACTAAGAATTGTAAATTTTTACAGTGAATTTGACCTAACGTTGCTAGTAGGTCTAATAATGAAATTAAGGCAAATAATAAAAAAAATGGTTAGACTAAAAACATGAATGAAGTGAGTGATATTACATGTTTTAAAAAATCATGACGTTACAAAATCACATTTTACTGTCGGGTCCCCTTATGAAAAGAAAATATATTTCCCTATATATGAATGATCAATATATTAAATGGTTTAACAGTATATTTGAAAATATACATAATAATATATTGTGTTAATATTACAATATATTGAATAATATATAAAGAATTTTCATATATTTAAAAATGTGAGACAATATATTTACACATATACTGTATTATAATGTATGTAATTTTATATTCAGTAATACACTTACTAATATATACAGGGATTAAAGTTCTCAGTCGCTATGAGAGTATACGACAGATTTCCGTCAATATCAGGGTTCCCCCCTGTCTTAAATTCACTTTTCATAATTTTAAGGCCGTAAATATGCTTACATTTCTCAAATAGTGTAATAAATGTCTTAATTTTAGTTTGAATGGGAAGGACGAGGTGTAGGCTATTCACCCTGCTTAGGGGGATGTGATCAAAGCCTGGAGTGGAGCAAAAGCACGTTCCTCTCTCCACTTATTCTAATATGTTTATTTTTTTATATCATGAACGTCTAAATTTATAATATTATATGTAACGGTTTGGAAAGTATTCTACACGATTAATAAATGTTCCAGCTGCCCTTGCTTGCACAAGCAAACAGCAGGCCTGGCAAAGGCCCCGCACCCAGGTAATGTAACGTTAAAAAGAAAACAGGGAAAGAAAGTTACAGAAAACAACTTCTACAAACAATTTTAATTTGCCAACAGTTAATAATAATAAATAAAAGTGCATGACGTGCAAATCAGATAACAATCAAGTGCAATATAAACATGTTTTGTCAGGGCATCACTCCCGAACCGGCATCAACACTTCATTTTCAACATCTGCTTCCCCTTCACACACAGACACGTCTTTTTGCCGTCTGTGTCTGGCGTGATTTAACTTCTCCCCAGTTTTTCCATGAAAACCTGCAAAGCACGGCCTGCGGTGTAAGATATCTACGACCGGACTCTCGTAGACTCGTAAGTTAAGTTACACGGACTATAGCCCAAATCCAACGCTTTTTCAACATTTCGTCAAAAGGAAAGCTGTGAAATTATAAATAAGGTTGCTTCTTCTTTGAGTTGAAACATAAAAAGGTACGCAACAGGACTGGCCGCTTTTAGTCTCCGCATTTGTCTTCCGACTGCTACTGCTAGCACTTTCACCGGAAAAGAGTTTACCCTACTTCCGGTCTCGGCGGCCATTTTTATGAAATAGGCCTATTGCGCTGGGTGCAAGATAGGGCCCTCTCTTTGTTATGTTCTCTGTGTTTGTCCCTGGGCTTTGTTTTTTTTTCCTGTTTCCTATCCTGTCTGTCATCTTTGACATAGTTTTGTTATTTTGTTACTTCCAGTAAAAACCCTGCATTTAGATCCTTGCCTCTGCTCTTCTCTTGCTCCGCCTCATTACAGAACAACTGACCACAGATGGATCTAGCAGGGGTTCAACTCGTCCTCTTCCGCCAAGGTCATCTTTCCCTTGAGGACCATACAGTACCTGTGAGTTTTTGGACCTTGTGAACCTCAAACATTTCCCAGACCTTAGAATGATTTCCCTTCTTTGTTTTGGACTTAATGAACCTCTAAGAATGTCTTGGTTGCGTATGTAACCCTCGTTCCCTGAAGGAGGGAACGGAAACGTAGTCGTACGTTACGACTGATTGGGATCACGCTTAGGGAGCCTGTCATCTTCGAGTTAGGGGAGGGAATCTCTAGGCACCTCACGATTCGATTCGATTACAATTCAGAGGGTAACGATTATCGATGCATTTTTGTGTGTGTGACTACTTGGTAATTTTAAAGCAAAGTATTTATGAGGACCCATAAAGAATTTACTTCCAATACTTCCAATATTCATTTTATTAATAAAACAATGGAAGGATTTGGCAAGTCAACTGTAAGGTTACATTTGCCAGCATATGTCCCAACATTGCAAAGAACCAACAGGAAAATAAATGTGTGCCTGTACTAGCAGCATACTTGTAGTAAATGAATACAAACTTCAATAATTAGTAACATACAAAGCCACTCTTATACACTAAATAATAAAGAGTTATGACTTGAAATGTTTGTTGTATACCACAATCAAAAATAGCTTATACAAAAAAAGTGAATGAACATCTGCAGAGAGCAGTCAAAATGTAACTTTTTGTGAATGGCATTGCACTGATATATACTGTGACTGTGGAGGGCAGTATAACGTACGTATAACAGATCGATTTACAGCATATTGATGTGAAAACTAAACAATACAGAAAGCAGCTCTCATACAAAAATACTAAATAGGTCACAATGAAATTGGCAATTTTCCAAATGTTAGCTTTTAACGAAGAGGGTGCCGTTCGAATTTGGCACTCAGCCATCATGCGTCTCTGTTATGTGCATGCCACAGACTGTCCGCGCACTGCACGTCCGCTTAAGAGTTCCGCCTTTTGAGTTCCGTCAATATTACGTTATTAGAAAAAAAAACTTTTTGTCGAAAATCGATTTTTGACATTTGTGAATCGATTCAGAATCATCCACATCCGCATCTCGATGCATCTAAGAGTTGATTTTTTCCCCCACCCGTACTTCAAGTATTGTTAAAACGAGCCAATGCACATCTCACGCTCCGCCCCGCAGTGCGGGTATACACACGGAAGCGGTTGCACGCACCACTTGTTTTTCGCTGAGGAGCTGAGCGAAGCTCAAACTCAGCGGTAGTTTAGCAATAGTGGCGACGGGACTACGTCTCTGTTCCCTCCTTCAGGGAACGAGGGTTACATACGTAACCGAGACGTTCCCTTTAAGTCGCTCACGTTCGACGTAGTCGTACGTTACGACTGATTGGGATCCCTATTAAAACACCACTAGTGCTGCCACCTTCCAGTGCCTAGACAAAAGCCTCCTGATCCTCCGCATTTGAGGATGAGATAGGACAGGGCTTAGGCCAGTAAAGTCACTGCTTTTCCTCAAGACCACTGGGAAAGCATTACCTTTTGTTGGAAGGCATACGCAGCGGAAGCCACATCCTGTCCGTAGGAAGATAACATGTGGAGAATAACACATATGGACTGAGCGAATTAGCAGGCAGTACAACATATGGAATGTCACTGAGGTGGCTCCAGCCAATAACAGGGGGGAGACGCAAGAGCAGGCTCTGCCAAGGGAAGACACGGGCTCGCCGGAGGGAGCTGTACCGTGGAAGAATACACACATGAGATCGCCGTAGGGATCGCAACATATGGACCCAGCCTAGCACAAGTTCACCAGTGCATATCAGTGGTAGGCCTATTGTTATGAGGCATTTATATAGCGCTTTCATATGTACTACTGTACACCCAAATCGCTTTACAATCATATCAGGGGATCTCTCCTCAACCACCACCAGTGTGCAGCATCCACTTGGATGATGCGACGGCAGCCAGAGTACAACGGCGCCAGTGCGCTCACCCCACACCAGCTATAGGTGGAGAGAGGAGAGAGAGTGATAGAGCCAATTCAATGTAAGGGGATTATTAGGAGGCCATGATTGGTAAGGGCCAATGAGTGGAATGTGGCCAGGGCACTGGGGTTCCACCCCTACTCTTTACGAGAAATGCCATGGGATTTTTAATGACCACAGAGAGTCAGGACCTCGGTTTTACGTCTCATCCGAAGGACAGGTTAGGCCTAGCATCAGACGCTCCGCCACGTCCAACGCTGAAGGGGTGTGGAGGAACTCAACAGGGTTCGGCTAAAGGGGAACTCAACTGGAGCAAAATGGCGCACATATCCAGTCCATAGGAGGGGAATGGCGCGGCAAGCCAACACTACAAACCGGGCTAACGGTGGAGCTGGCTTCATGTGAAGGGAGCCCACGGAAAGCAACTGGCTCAACACATTATTTTCCTAGCAAATGTGCTGGTGTCGCCCAGCCCGCAGCTCTGAAAGATCTGCAGCGGGCACTCTGTGTCAACGCCCAGGAAGGAGCTACAGTCTCTCTTTGGAGGAGCTCACTACCCAGGTGGACACGGTGCACCTTGGAAAAAACACACACACAAGATGATGGCAACCACTATGTAGTGGGCCAACCTCTGCATGGAAACAGCCTTCTCTTCCACTGGTTTCCGTAACAGACAAGAGCTGGATGAGGTCCTGAGGCTTGCATTGTGTCCTGAATAACTGCGAGGCGGAAGGAACAGAGAAAGCCAGGGCTGGGTCTGCCTCCTCTGGGGCAGCGCTTCCAGGCTCACCACCTGGTCCTGTCTTAAGGGAGAGGTAGGAACCTTGGGCACGTATCCAGGCTGGGGTCTCAGGATTTTGTGAGAGTTGGCCAGCCCGAATTCGAGGCACGGTTCGTTGACCGAGAATGCATGCAGGTCCCCTACCTTCTTGATAGAGGCAAGCAAGCAGGAGAACTGTTTCTTTAAAAACTGGATTTTTAACTCCGCTGCCTGCAGTGACTCAAGGAGAGGTCTCTGAGTGCAGTAGCACCAGAGATAAGTCCCAAGAAGGTATAGAGGGGGCGCAAGGCGGATTCAGTCTCCTTGCTCCCCTCAGGAACCTGACGATAAAGTCGTACTTCCTCATTAGATCTACTGCATCATGATGTGCGTTAAAATAAAGGTAACATACATTTTGAGGGTGGAGGGAGACAGCCCACGCTCCGACCCATCTTGCAGGAAAGAAAGCACAGAAGTGATCGAACACTTTCGGGGGGCTTCCCGTGAGAAGAACACCAACAACAAACAGGTTCCACTTCAGGTCGTAAGCAAGCCTCATCTTTTTAGAGGGAGCTCTCGCAGAGTGATAGTATCTACGTTCTTTTGAGGTAGATAGCTGAACCTCCGCAACGAGACCTGGGTTTCCCAGGGTCTGGTGCGGGTACCAACGGTGCCCCTTCCCTGAGATGTCTCAGAGGAATGGGTCAGGAAGGGCTGTCGAGAGGAGCATAAGTTCGAGGGAATGAGTTCCATTTGGCCTTAAGGGGCAATTAAGAAAACTTGCTCCTTCTCCTTCCTGACTTAGCACAGTGTTGGGGTCAGCTGTATGCCAGTGTCTCCGTGTTTCAGGGAGTAAACAACTCCCTGGGGACGGCAAGGGGACGAGTTCGGAGAGGCAACAGATGTAACTGTACGGCCCCAAAGTGATCCCGGAACAGCTGGACCGCCTGGGGATGGTGTCTCCACTCTCCTCGGCTACAGGCTGTCGTGAGGCCTCCTGGGCGGCATGATTGTGCAGGTCGGAACTTGAAGTGGAAGAAGCGACCTCAAAAGGAGGTGGCGGGCGAGTTGTGACATGCGAGGGAAGCGTATAAGCAACGGTCGCTGTACTGAGCAGTGCAGGCTTGCTGAGCAGCGGCATCAGGCAAGGGGACTGCTAACAACTCGGGTCAATGGATGCCAATGCAGTGGGAGGTTCGCCCAGACCCCAGTTACTGCATGCCCGTTATATGTGGCCCCTCAGCTGGTGTTTAGCAGATACTTGTTCAAGGAGCGTTTGGCCCGGAGAAACAAAAGGTCTGAAAGTGGCTGAGAGTTTGGCGGCAGGCCGAGTGTTGTTTACACACACGTGCCGCTCAGCCATGGCCACCTCGGGACTCAGCCATGAAGCCACTGCTGAAGCGGTCTTCGTATGGAGGAAGCTGGTTACATGCGGCTGCGTCTGCCATATGCCCCAGGAGCCTCTGAAAGTTTCAGTGGGACCCTTTCTCACTTCTGTGTAGCACCGACCAGACACGTTCCTGCTGAAGAACGTGTAGACCGAGTCCACCTCCAAACCGGAAAAGAGATCCTCAGTCCGTGGACCAGTTAACTCTTCCCCAGTTGACCTGAAGACCCAACTGGCTATGTAGCACTCGAAGGGAGGGACTGATACTGAGACTTTGACTTCAGTGAACGTGCTCGGGAGATTTTTCAGCCTTTTAAGAGGAGCAAATCTGAGGTGTGGTCATATTTTAGCTTTTACAAACGTCCTGAGGGAAACTTAATCGATGATGGTACATGTCTGCAGAACATGCAAAAAAAATTCACTGCAATAGGGGGGAAACACTTCAGATCTGCCAAGTCGTCTTGTGTGACCATCATCCATGTATAGCGAACGCAAGGCAAGTTAACTTTGACCTCAAAACGAAAAACTACGTCTGGTAAATAATTGGGCACAAAATGTTGTTTTGAGTTAAAATATTTTATCACTCACTTGAAATAAACGTGAAGCTTCCGCGAAGAAAAGTTTGCAGCAAGTGGCTTTGAGCCAAAGACAAACGATCAAGTTCAAACAAGACTATTAAGAGATTAAGGGATAATAATGTATGTTGTACACTTATTACACCGATTTTTTTTTAACCACATAGTTATTTCGGTATTAATGAGTCTACTCCACCAGGATACTGTTATAAGCATGAGCCCCGTCTGATTCGTGGCGGCGGTGTTGCAACAATCTATAGAGATATTCTTAATGTTACTCAGAAAACAGATCACAGGTTTAATTCGTTTGAAGTACTTGTGCTAAATATTACGCTCTTAGATGTAAGAAAGAAATCCCTATTATCTCTAGCCTTGGCTACTGTATATAGACCTCCAGGGCCCTATGCTGATTTCCTAAAAGAGTTTGCAGACTTTCTCTCAGATTGGTCAATGTCGATAAAGCATTAATTGTTGGAGATTTTAACATACACGTAGATAACACAAATGATGCGTGGAAAGACAGTATGTCACATTATAAAAAGGCCCTAAAAGCGGCCAGGGCTGAGCACCTCCGCAAACTAATAGAAAATAACCAAAATAATCCAAGGTTTTTATTTAACACCATGGCTAGACTAACAAATAAAAAGACATCACCTGAGCAAAATATTCCGTTACAGTTTGGTAGTAATGATTTTATGAATTTCTTCACTGAGAAAATAGAAAGCATCAGAAACACAATTGTAAATGTACAATCTTTAATGGTGTCTTATGATTCAGCCTCAATTATCGCCCTATAGGACAGGAAGTGCTAAATAAACTTATCACTGCATCTAAACCACACATGTTTATTAGATCCAATACCCACTAAAGTACTGAAAGAAGTGTTACCTGTAGTGGAAGAGCCTCTGCTCAATATTATTAACTCGTCTTTATCTTTAGGTCATGTTCCAAGAATATTCAAGTTGGCAGTTATAAAACCTCTCATTAAGAAACCACAATTAGATCATAATAATCTAGCAAATTATAGACCCATTTCAAATCTTCCATTTATGTACCGTAAAACTTCAAATAATAGCCCGGGCTTCTATTTACCCAAATCGCCGAACTGCACCGGCTTGTATTTGAGACAGGCGTCTATAAGAGACAGGCCTTTAATTTAGTGTTGAGATGTTCAAGCATGACAGGAGGTTACCACATTATGATTACTGTAATGCTTTATTAGCTGGTTGTCCTGCATCCTCAATAAACAAGCTACTGTTAGTCCAAAATGCTTATTAGGTCAAGAAAATATGATCATATAACACCAATTCTATCATCTCTACACTGGTTACCTATTAAGTTCCGTATCAATTACAAAGTACTTCTAATGACCTATAAACCCCGGCCTAAATGGTTTAGCTCCTGGGTATTTAACGGAAATTCTATCGCCCTACAATCCATCGCGCTCTTTAAGATCACTAAATTCGAGGCTCCTGGTCATTCCTAGGATATCTAAGACCACTAAAGGAGGGAGGGCATTTTCACATTTAGCTCCTAAACTCTGGAATGGCCTTCCTGATATTGTTTGAGGCTCAGACTCGCTGTCCTAGTTTAAAACTAGATTAAAGATGCATCTCTTTAGCCAAGCATTCACATAATACTTACCTTTTATACTACAGTTGAATAAGATTGAATGCATTAATATTATGAACAGCAGCTACGCTAATTATTTCCCATCTGCTTTTCTGTCGTTATCTCGAGACGCTAGTCCCGAGGTAAATAAAGTTCGTCAGCTCCAGTTTGTATCCAGCCTCTCATGGAAACTTCAGATGCCCCAACACCCGTGCAGAGACGACTCGAAGCCTGTGAAGAGACGACTCGACGCCCGTGAAGAGACGACTCGACGCCTGTGAAGAGACGACTCAACGCCCGTGAAGAGACGACTCGACGCCTGTGAAGAGACGACTCGACACCTGTGAAGAGACGACTCGAAGCCTGTGAAGAGACGACTCGATGCCTGTGAAGAGACGACTCGACGCCGGCGATATGTTATGCCCTAAATTAATACATGATTAACTAACTGTATTTTTCTACATTACTGAAATGCACTTTCTGTAAAGCTGCTTTGAAACAATATGTATTGTGAAAAGCGCTATACAAATAAATTTGAATTGAATTGAATTGAATAATTACTGGGACATGAATTGAGATTAATGTTTTAAATCTTACCTGTTTATAAATTAATTTTGTACAGCATACAAAACAATCATCCAGACAAGATGATCACAACAATATTATCAAACTCTGTAAACTAAATCAACTCTGATTTCATTTTCAATACAATCAAAAACGGAGATGCAAGACGGCAAGTTGTATTTGAATGAAACGAGAGCGCGTCCGTTGTGACACAAGGATGTGTGCTGTGTTATAATGCGTTGTTATTGACGACGGTCATTATAAGGAAGGAAATGCCACAGAACAGCCTATAATCTTGCTTAAAGTGCATAGAGCTACTTGTTTTATTTGTTGTTTGTTGATTTTCAAATATAAAACTTGTTGAAATGTTTTCAGTGTGAGCATCAGTTATTTTTGAACACTTTCACTTAGTTTTAACAAAACCGTGATAATATTGATAATAATGATAATTTTGGTCACTATTATCATGATATTACATTTTCATACCGTCCCATCCCTAGTAGAATATTAAAAAAGGATATGAGTGTGTTTGAAGAAGAGCTTGGACAAATTGATTGGGCACCCATTTTATCTACTGAAGATGTGGAAACTGCGCATAAATTCTTTATAGAGGAAATAAAAAACATAAGGAATAAATATACAAAATTTGCTGGAAAAAGGCATAAAAAGAATAATTTACCATGGATTACTGAACAGGTATGGATGCTCATGAAAAAGCGTGACATTGCTTTAAAAAAAAGCTATAAAATCTGGATTGCGACAGGACCGACTTCTTTTTAATAGTTTAAGAAACAATGTAATTAAGATAATACGGCAGGCTAAGGGACAATATTTTATTAACATTTTAAATGAGGCCAAAGGTAATAGTAAAAAGGTATGGCAAACTATAAATCAATTAATAAAGAAAGCGTCTCAGGTTACGTATGTAACCTTGGTTCCCTGAGAGGGAACGAGTCCAATGGAAAGACGAGACGTCATAGGCGGGTGACGTCATCGACCAGGAAACTATAAGGCAACCCCGCTGACACAGATCGCGTTAGCTTCTGAAAAGCCGAAGCAAGTCGATCACAGGCATGCAGGGAGTATGGCAAGGCGACGCAGCGTCTCGTTCCCTCTCAGGGAACCAGGGTTACATACG
>FLSR01000631.1:0-16570 GCA_900092035.1 Leuciscus waleckii
GTCCATTCTGGAATTGCCTTATCCATGATATATGTGATGCTGCCTTGAATGTTTGACTAAAAGTGGGTATCTTAGAAGATAGCATAGTTACGCTGCCTAAATTTTGGAATGGTCTTTGTGTTGGGAGTACAATACTGCATTTGATTTTTATAAGAAATCAGATGTCCTATTGCCTCTGAGGTATTTTGACACATAAATGTGTGCCATAAACATCAGGTATATTCCCTTGCTTTTGTGGCACATATCTGCTTTCTGACTGTCTTACAAAGGAGAGAAAGAGGTATTTCCTCATAAAACGTGAACTGCTGACTTGTTTGTTTTTTGCTTTGCTCGTGGAGGCGGAAAAACATCCATATCCTAAAGTCGTATTTGCATGACTCATTTTACTGGAAGTAATAGCAATAAATTTGGAACCAAAAGAAAGTAAGTTACATAAATTTAACTGTACAGCTGTAAGCATAAATATTCAGAGTCTGGCAAGTAGCTCTTTGTGTTTGAGACAGCGCTGAAATACTGCTCACAGCTCTGTTAAGACCTACGTATGCATTTCAGTTCAATACATTTGCATACAAATTTCAGAAGTAATTTTTGCACCGTGTGCATTTATGATAATTCACCTAAATTGCGAACGTTCCAGGCTGCAGTTCCAGTTTCATCTGTATTTTCCCTGTATTAAAGGTGACAGCCTTGGCTGTATTTTCTTCGTTCAGCAGTGGATTTGTATTGTTGATGGCACTGCCGCTGTATTCATCTTGCATAATTTGTCAAGCGACGAATTTCATGCGTGGGTCCTTCACCTCAGATAACTGCAGTACTAATCTCAGATAAACAGCGTGATAGCCTCAGGTCTTACTCAACTCCTCCTGATTATTACTGCTGGGACTGGAAGATAGCTTAACACACACACTTGCGTTCACATGCCATCCCAATACACTGGAAATAGTCTATGTACCAAGTGGCCACTTCACCCTTTGGTGTTTTTTGTGTTGAGTTTGTAGTCCCCAGGGTGCACCTATGCAGGATGGATAGCACCCTCTATATTTAGTGTGTAGTGTTGTGCTTTCCTCTGTATGTGTTGAGTCATAGGTCCTTCTGTGTGTGGTTGAATGTATTGATCATCTGGTACGTGTGTTTCTGTGGTGTATCGTCAGTTTCAATCCCAATTACTTTAGTATGAATCATACTTAAAAAAAATAAAAATAAAAAAAATAATAAGGGGGTATATATATATATATATATATATATATATACATACACATCCTCCCTACATTTTAAATACCACATGCACCAACATGAAATAATAGATTTTCAAAATACACATCTTCACTATTACTAAAATTGATCATGCATGGTTTTAAATGGTATTATAAAGAAAATGTCCTATTAAATCTAATATGGCAAATCAGTTTAATTTTTATTTATTTATTATCTTTTATTACATTACAAATGACATTATTTTCAAAGAGAAATACATCAACTCACAGAGGCAAACTGCTCATCAAACCAATTCATGAGGATTTTCACTCACATCTTAATCGTACAGTCTTCTCAGAGTACAAGTCAACTCACTTTGGATGCTTATTTTTGCTTTATAACGGGAAAATGCAAAAATGTGAGCCACCTGTAGTAGCAATAGCAGTATTAAAAACGGTGTTTGTCCACTTCCCAGTCTATATCTTATAAGCACAGTGTTCTGGGTAAAAGATCATACCATGTTGAGAGCTTAGCAAGGAAAGGAGAGATGAACACATAATTCATTAAATCTTAATATTTCAACAATACTGAGAAAGAAAGCCACAATAAGGTGGAACGGAAGGCAAGGGTTCTGTCTGCTTTTGTGGAAGATCATGTATTGCATGTGTCATCAATATTGAGGAAAAAATTGACTTTTTATGATTTGTATCCCAGAATAGTACTGTAAAAGAATGTTCAGAATATATTCTAAAGGAACAAGTAATTGTTTGTGCTTTGCAATATGTATATGTAATGTAACTGTTTGTGAGGCCTGCCATTCATGCTGCTCCCCTGAACGAATTAAAAGATTCTGGCTGGAAATGTTATTTTTGTTCAACTCCACTCTACTGTGTAGAGTTAATGTCTAAATGTTATTTTCCATTTCCTTTTTTGGGATCCTTGAAGTTAAATAATGGGTGAAGGTTTAAATTAGAAGACTTCTGTGCATCTCTTTACTTCTGGTCTTTCGAAGTCACATTGAATGTATCACACTGTAGATTAGGTTGGACTGCATTTTTCATTTGAAAGTTCATTTGGACCTGAATCATGTGGTTTTGGGCATGAAGCAGAACTCAGGGTGCTTTCACATCTGTAGTTCGGTTCATTTTGTCCGGACCAAGGGCGAAAAATGATACTTTGTAGCATTTTTCAGGCGTTTTGGTTCCTTTTCACACTGATCGCTCTGGTTCTAATCAGATTATGAGTTGATGAAACGAACCAAAATGCAGTCACGTGACAACATCCACATCACTAGTTGGCCAGATGTGTCTTGAACGCATTTCCATAACTGCATTTCGTTTGGTCAGAATTAACGTGCGGGAAAATTCCAACAGAACTCCCGGAAGTAAACAAAGAGGTGGAAAATCCGGCAGACAACACGCCGCTGTTTACTATGGAGAGATGACTGCGTGGGCTGATTGTATCCTTGGTCATATTTGATTATATAGTTTGTCTACACCACTTTAGACAAACAATAATATTTGATAATGAAGCGAGGATGCGGCTCGAAAATAATGTTAATAATTTATATCAGGCTCCGCACCTCCTCACAACTACGGCAACTGATTTAGTCCAAAAATGCGCAGTTCTTTGGCAGTTGGTTCTGTTCGAGGTCAGATCACGTTCTCACCACAAACGAACCGCTCCAGAGTTCGTTTGAAAGCGTACCGAGACCACCTCTTCGAGGAGGTCTCGGTACGCTTGTTTGGTCCGCTTTTGGTGTGTAACCAAAGTAAGGTAGTTGTTAAATTTAGGTATTGTGTAAGATTAAGGGATGTAATGCAGAATAAGGCATTATGCTAATAAGTAATAAGTAACTTGTTAATAGTGAAATGGACCCTAAACTATTGTTACCAAAAAAAGTTTATATATTTATGTATGTACTGTTCTAGTAAGATCTATTCTATAAAGTACTGGGATCAGTAAGATTTATTAAAGATGTTTTTGAATGAAGTTTCTTATGCTCACCAAAGCTGCATTTGATTGATAAAAAATAGAGCAATAACAATTATATTGTGCAATATTATAAAAATGTATAATTTTTTATAATTATAAATAATTTTTTCAAATGAAATGTATTTATGTGACAGCAAACCTGAATTTTCAGCAGCCATTACTCCAGTCTTCGGTGTCACAGGATTCTTCGGAAATCATACTGATTAATATACTGATTTGGTGGTCAAGAAACATTGCTTGTTATTATCATTATTGAAAAACTGTTGTGCTGCTTGATTTTTATTTTTATTTTTTATTATTATTATTTTTTTATTTTATTTTTTTTGGATTTTTTTTATAAATAGAAAGTTCAAAAGCACAGAATTTATTTTGTATCATTCTAGAAGTTTTTACTGTCACTTCAGGTCAATTCAGTGCATCCTTACTGGGAAAAAAAGTACTCATTTCTGTCAACAACAAAAAAATCTTACCAACCCCAAACTATATAAATAGGCTACAACTGTATATATTGTTTGTATACAACATATTTTTTTCAACCCCTTCGTAAAATTACGTCAGATTATATATGTCATTTTTTATGGTTTTGAATGTTTACCATAAACTGAGAATATTGATATACTCTCTGCTTACTTATGTTACTGTGACTACTTCAAACAGTTAATATTAAGTGTAATGTATTATGTGACAGACAGTTGTTTAATTAAATTGCTGGTATCTTATGCTAGATGTGTTTGTGTCTATCAGATGGACAGTCAGAGCAGATGCATGTATAGAAGAGTGACTCTACTGTGTTTTTGTTTATCTCTCTTCTCAGGTGTAATTGAGGTGGTGAGTAATGTCTTTGTGGAAGTCGCTGGCGTATATCTGGAGAGAGAAATGCACTCAGGGATGAAGAGTGTCTTCTCTGCTCCTGTGTCTGCTGGACATCATCCACTGCCTACTCAAAAACCTTTCATCTGTAGTCCGACTGGCCCTTCGGGTAACATTCTCTCTCTATTTCAGTTTAGATTTATTGGCATGACAAGTAATTAAACTTTATTGTTTGTTGTTTGATTAACGTGAATGACAGACAGCATGAATTAGGCCCCGATCACACCTAACGCGTTTTTCATGTTCGAAAACGCGAGGTGCACAGCACCGCCCAATCACACTGAACGAGCAGTGCGCTGCGTTTTTTATGTTGCTAGGCAACAACTGAAACAACTGTCCTGTCAGTCAAGTAAACGTCAAATCAGCCTTTTATTAACTTTATTTACTTTCTGTTAACATTGTGGTAGTGACGGTTCGTGAAGTCGTTAAGCTCCTGGCTGCTGTACGGCCAAGGCGGATGTACGGTACAGCAGAATTTCATTCGATTGGACAGTGGAAAAAAACGCGATGACGTCGGCGCTTTTTCCGCTCGGAGTTGCTTTTTTTTCAACTTCAAAAACGCGAGGCGCAGCAGGCGGTAAAACGCGAGGCGCAGCAGGCGCACAAACAGCGCGCAGAACGCTCCCTGCCATAGGAAACCAATTGAAAATAGGCGCCTCTCACTGCCAAAAACGCGTCAGGTGTGATCGGCCCCTTAGGCTGCTGTCACTTTAAGAGCTGCCCAAATCCAATATACTGTAACATATGCAGTTCCTTTCTCAGCTGTTTGCATTCACTTAAGGCATAAATGACTGTATTTACTAGGATACTTGCAAAGACAGGCATTTTGACACATACAAGTGTGTGTATTTAACTGTTCAAGGCCAATAAAGCGGCTTCACGTGAGCGCGTCTCTAAGACAGCCACCCATATAGCGAAATGAGTTCTGGTTCGTTTCCTATTGTGCTTCAACAGTCTAAAATCACTTGTTTTTATACCACAATGCTTAATAACACATGTAGACGATGAGCTTTCGCGACCACCACGCACGCAGCACAGCAATGCCATTGAGGTAACCGCGATAGAGGCGATAGTCTAAAATCTCTACCGGTTGACAAATCTCTACCGGTTAATCATGTCTACCGGTATATCCCCCACCCCTACTATCGGTTATGGTTTAGTGTAGGTGGTACGTTATTTTCAAATACAAAGGTTAAAAGCATTACCTTTTAGTGCCACTCACTGGACATTTTATTTCTAAACTGCTATGCTACATAAAACAACTAAAATAATAAAACGTTGCAAAATTCACGTTAATCCGTTTCGGATAAAACTGAACGCACTTTCAGCGCCACTAATTGGACATTTCTCTTTGAAAGTGTCACAAATTTTCTGAATTTTGTTACCACAGGCACGTTTTTCCAATAAGCGTGGGTTGTTCTTTCCTCTTAGTATTGCAGGGTTTTAATATGATATCAGAAGATTCCAGAATAGCAGATCTTTATACTCTATTTATTTATTTATTTATTTATTAAATCCTGTTGTTTAACAGCTGTGGTTGCCTGAATGATTCTGTAAAAACGCAGGAAAAATGTAAACATATTTACAGAACAACATACATTTTATTTAGATCTGTAATCTATAAAAATGTGTCAAACCGGTAAATCCAACAGCCGTTACATAACATTTACATATTAACATATATTTAATGTATGTATAACATACATTAACATATACTTTCAACCACCATAATAGCACTGGTGGTAAAGAGAGAGTAGCTTTTCCACAGCTGTCAGGAATGTAATTGACTAATTACCAGGCTTTTTGTTTGTTTTTGTTTTACTGCAGCATTCTTTTATAGTTAAAATTGCAATATTTTTTTATAGTGTAATTATGGAATATTTTCTGAATTCTGTCCTGCATGCTGTATTTGTTGTGTATTGGTGTATTAGTTGGATATTTTACATAATTTGGCTTACAATTACACGTTTGTCCCATTTTCGTATTCTAGTTTTTTAAGTAGACCCCACATCCCATTGGCATAAAGGGCAATGGGCTCAATTGCAGATTCTAATATTTCCAGCCAAATCTAACGGAGTTTCTAAAGGGCAATGTCGTTTTATGGCATACAAGGCCCTGCGGCCATTATCTCCCAGTTCATTTACTGCAGGGTTATAGTTTCCTGTGGAATTGCTTTTAGTACTAGATAATAGTAGTGTGATGAGCTTCTGTGGTGTGAATATGTGTTGTGTTGTGTTTTCTGGGATGTAGATCTTTTGTAGAAGGTCATGATTGTGTATTTATTTGGGTTGACTGGCAGTATTACTCCAGCAGTTCCAGGTTTAGTTGTAAACACTGTGTAGTGTAAGACAGCAGAACCACTCATCTGTGCAGAGCAGATGTTTGATTTCTGTGTTGAGTGAAGTGAGACTAGGGGCAGAAGGTTATTCCACACAGATTCCACCTTGTTCATTGATTGTACATGTTGATGTACATTTTGAACAATGTTGGGCTAAATCAGCAACATTCATTCCACTGTCCTGAGAAATGAGTTCTCTTTTGTTGCTATTTGTTTTATTTATTATGCAATGACTTTTAGTGTACATTGATTTAATAAGGTTGTAGGTTTTACATCCTACACTTTGTATGAAGTGCGCATTCGATGGACACTTTACTATCCCATGAGGTCACAGGAGAGGATTTATGAATGGAAGTGAAGCGACACAACTGACACTGGTGGGTCATGTGACAGTGACCGTAACAATATGGCGGATATACCGGTAGTACGTCCAAATTTCATTCATACTGCCCATATTCATACTATATAGAGCTTTTTTTTAAACAATTTTGAAGTAAATTCAAATGTTGCACCTACTCTGACAATATGTGAGTTTATGAAACATATCTTCTCTGCAGGAGGGGTTATGGCAGTGGAATGTATATGCCATGTAGGAAGATGTCTTGTTGTGACAGGAAGTTCTTTATGGAGTTTCAGCTAGATATGGTATTTGCCCATTTTCTTGGTGTCAGTGTAGTGGGGAAATATATTCTGCCTTGGCACACTTTGCTAAGTTTTTGAGAGGTTAAAATGATTTCTCAGTAATTGGGAGACAGTCTTCCCTCTCGTTTTCTTTATTGGCCTCTATCCTTCTCACTCTGTATTTCTTCTATGATTTCAATTTTGTTTAAATTTATGAATATGGATATACGTGAATAAGCATATTAAACAGTAGTCTCAGCTTCAGATGTGCCTCCTTTTACTGACCACACAAAAATGAAAATTGTCTAAGATCATAGGGTTTGAATCTGTTGACTATTTTTTAGAGAGAAAGAGAACTCTTTGAAAGAGGCATTTGTTTGATACACTTAGTAGAAAATTCTCTCAAATTCTTGATAAATATATATTTTATTTGCCTCTGTTTTTTCTGCTTCTGTCTAATTTCAGATTTATCTGTAAAATAAAAATGTCACTGTACATCTCAGACCGGGTGTCTGTAGGAGTGTGACAGTAGCACAGCTGTTTTCAAAACCATACTAATTTTCTTCCTGTTTTGCCTCTAACCATTCCTGTTGCATAAGTTATGGATGGATTTGGATGGTCTACTAGTCATCGAGCAAACAACTAGTTGGATATTGAGGTTGACTAGAGAGGTTTTTTCTTTAAAAGTGACAAGATTTTTGACATGGTACATTATGGCAACTCTGTACCACAACAGAAAATTGTCAACCGTTTCTTGTATTCTTTTCTTTAATGTTCCCTCTTTAATTTAGGGCTGGAACAAAGAAATTCAAAAACAAATAATAATACAAAATGTAAAAAAATATTTTTATTTTTTTAATTTTCTTGTTTCTCATGTCACAGACTGCTCTGTAAATCCCTTCTTTCTCTTTTTCTCGTTCCAAAGGTATCCATCCTTATTTTGTTTTCCCTCTCTCACCCTTGCCGTCCCATCCTCTTGTTTGTAAACACTTCTCACTCTGTCGCCCTCATTTCTTGAGCTGTTCTCCTCGTTTCTCTCTCTCTCTCTCTCTCTCTCTCTCTCTCTCTCTCTCTCTCTCTCTCTCTCTCTCTCTCTCTCTCTCTCTCTCTCTCTCTCTCTCCTCCTTTCCCTACACCCCCCAGCCCCCCGTCTCAGGGGCGCTTGCCTGCTACTGTCGCCGTAGGCATGCTTTTAGGGGCTTCATGTCTGGATCCTCTCCTCACTGATGATTAGATTGTTATGCAATGACAACTGCTATGCAGATACCAGCAGGATACATCCAGCCACTCACTCCGAGTGGATCCACCACACCTTTTACCCATAATTACTCGCAGCGGACATCTTTGTCAGAGCTACCGAGTGTGTGCTCACACGAGCGTTCGTGTTCAATTTCCAGTACTTTGACGTCTAATAGCTCCCAGTGCTATTTTTACCGGTACGCTTCAGCAGACCCGTGGTAAACAGTGCTTTAAAGTCGGATATGTGGCACACAGGACTCACAGGAAGTCGCTCCCCTGTCAGTTCCTCCTCAACCCTCATTATCCACCCAAGGCCTTTGTCTTTCCCTCAGCGTCCTTCCATACATATTCATGCACGGACATCGCCAAAATGGAGCCTGTAATGGAATTCAGTACTCTGAGAGAGAGAGAAAAAATAGACAGAAGAGAGAAGGGAAAGCTTATTAAAAAAAAAAGTGTCCACACAACCCAAATTCGTTTGGGTGATAATGATGAGGGAGACATTCCCGAACACTTTTCCCCACTGCGCCGACTGTCCTTCCCTCTCACGTTTCTCTCACGATGTCAGCCAGAGCTCCGTCATTAATATTTTAAATGAGTGAAGGGAGTTTTAATGTGAAAAAACTGCAGTCCTATTAAGCGAAGGCTTGCTGTAATCTCATTGCTCCGGTCTGTCAATCTGCTTGAGGATCCCAGACACTCACATTCACTGAAATATTAGCCAGAATAAGACAGCGGCATGAACTTTTGAACCAGACCCACTGCACGGCTGCTCTCGCTGATGACTGATGGGTAACAAACTTTGCATTTCTTATGCATTCTTGCTGCTGTTGTCTATTTTTATCTCTCTCTCTCTCTCTCTCTCTCTCTCTCTCTCTCTCTCTCTCTCTCTCTCTCTCTCTCTCTCTCTCTCTCTCTCTCTCTCTCTCTCTCCTCTCTATACAGCTGTTACTAAAGAGTAAGATGTTGTGGCTGATGGTAGACAGCGAGCTGTACACATTGTTCCGTTCTGGCAGCAGAGCTGGGCAGTGTTCAGAGACCCCAGCACCTCTGAGGAGCGTCTCTGTTAAAAATAGCACCAGCTTCAAGCTACTGTACTTCCTGTGATGATTACATGAGCAGGAATCTCTCAGACTCTCAATCCTCTGTTGCGTTGGCTCTTGAGTTCTCTTCTCTAAGCATCCCCCCAATGACTGACTGTCCTCATTTTCTTCCTTTCGCTTCCCCTTTATTCTCCCTCTCTTTTTTCTTCTTGGCCTAATAATGCTCTCTC
This sequence comes from Leuciscus waleckii, assembly GCA_900092035.1. Lineage (NCBI taxonomy): Eukaryota > Metazoa > Chordata > Actinopteri > Cypriniformes > Leuciscidae > Leuciscus > Leuciscus waleckii. The sequence goes on from FLSR01000631.1 coordinate 9,531, forward strand.
TGCTTCTTTTTTTTTGTAGAGATCAGACAGCAATGAAAACACTGAGGCTGCAGAGGAACTGCTGCTCATCAACAAGCCACTGACAGACCTAAACAACCTCCTCATTCAACTGGTCAGTGTGTGTGCGTGCGTGCGTGTGTGTTTCATGCAAACTTTACATCTGTTTTGCCTAACCATTTCTTTTGCATAAATTATGCATGGATCATTATGGTCTACTAGTCATCCAATAATTTACTTTTTTGAAACCGTGCCATACGGAAACTCTACCACAACAGAAAATTGTAAAAATAGAAATTATATATATATAACGAAAGTAATCCCATGAAGTGATCACATCTTAACAGGTTATGATCAGGGGAGTGAATGTAACCTGTTAACACAGGGTCTGTGCTTTTGTTTTTCTTTATTATCATTTGTAGTTTAGCAATTTAAACAGTCCATTGTTTAAAAAAAATAAAAATAAAAGTAATCAAAAATAATCAAATCTGGTTTTTTTACCCGATTAATCCAATAATCGAAGAAATAATCACCCAATTAATCGATTGTCAAACAATCGTTAGATGCAGATTTATCATATATGTATCCATTTGTAATTAGATTCTTACAAATTCTAGTTGTGAAACCATAATCACAGTATTTTCTTAATTAACAAACCAAAAAATACAGATGTAGAATTAAATTACAGTAATGGTTTAATAGCACAACTCTTCCGTATGTCTCCCCTATATGGGTGACCCCAGGAAAAGCTTGGAGAGAAAATCAGGTGTCATGTGACTTAAAAACAGCATATTATTGTTTTGTTCATTTGTTTAAGAATCCCCTTTTAACCCCTTCCTCATCACCCCCAATTTTGGCAAGTGCTGCATACATGAAATGCCCAAAATAAAAAGGTTACTGCTCATAAGTAATCCTGAATAGAAACATAACACACATACATTTAGAAAGCCAACCCTTGAGAGTTTATAGTTCAAGACTCAAAATTAACCAGACTGTTATTAATATTGAGATATATAAGCTCAAACATATTTTGAACTAAAATAATCCAGGATCACCAGTGATCCCTGACAGGTAAGGGGTTTTAATTCCTAGAATTCAATTTGTTTTTGTTTCATTAAAATAATGAGAAAATTATGCAAAATGATATATCAGTGTACCAAAGATAGTTAATTTGATTAAATGTAGCAGGGGCGTAGCCACGGGTGTGCCAGGGTGTGCCGGTGCCACCCACAGTGGCAGCTGGCACACCTAAAAATGGATGCAGAATTATTTTTTATAGTCTCAATACATTTTTTTTTACTAAACTTGGGCTATTGTTGTTTATTTAGAATATATATATTTAAATCAACCCTTTCACGCGCAAGTTAAAAATATTTTTAACTGACCCCTTGTTTCCATGGCGACGCGTCATGATTGTCACGTGACACACCGCAGCCACAATAACTAACAGACGTATCGCTATTCGTTTTTCCTTTTTTATTAAAAATATTCACAAACTTGCTTACCATGTCAACTATCTGATATTCCGATTCTTCGTTTAAAAACCTTTATAAATGATCTTGATCTATAACGAGATGAGCGCTGCAGTTCAGAGAGTCCTGTCAGCCGGATTTACAGCACCTGAACTCCACAGTTTCTCCCGAAATACATGAAAGTAAGTGACTGTTGAACTGGGAGAAGAATAGAGTAAACTTTATAGTTCCGCTATGTGTGTCTGACATATGAATAAAACATGTCGGCAAATTACATTTGAATAGATTGTTTCAGCTGCGGCCCTATAAAACTTACCAATCACGTAACTTTGCTGTGGTCGAACAGGTGTAACAGTCACACATTTCTCTGGAACTCAAACTTTAAACTTTAAAAAGTTCACGCAGTGTTGCAAAACTATTTACACATACATCCTTCTCAGTATGAGTTATGAAGGAAGAGAACGGCGTCGACAGTTGATGGTTTCAGCGCCGTCCTCCTCTGATTGAAAGTTAGTCCAGCTGCACTGAAGTTTCTCTCGCTGCTGCTGCTACTTGCAGGGATGCTGAGGATACTAGGGGCCAGTTTTGACAGTAAGGGGAATATATATATATATATTTGAGAGAGAGAGCCTGTATGTCTGTGTAGCCAATGTACATTGCACATCTGCGCACACATGTACTTTCTTTCTCGCGCGTGCCGGTCACCACAACACAGCAAGCAGGCAAAGCACACGGCACGCAAACTATATATAGCCTATTTAGTTTTTCTTAGTTACAAACCTGAACCCGACCCGAACCCGAGGCTGTTCATTAAACATTAACCCGAACCCGACCCGAAACCCGCACATTTTTCGGGACCCGTCGGGCTCGGGTCGGGTAGCAGACCTCTAGCTGCGTTCCGCTAAAATAAGAGTCCCCGTGATCGGAAGAGAGCGCTCTTATACATCCACGTAATAAATCAGTGTCATTAGTGAGACTTTCACACAAGTCAACTATAGGCAAGACTTAACGATTCTGATTCGACTATGAAAATCCTTAGTCGGGGACACCCCTTGGGTCACCTTTAAAATCTTGCTGATTACTTACAAAGCACTAAATGGTTTAGCTCCCCAGTATTTCAGCGAGCTCTTAACGCATTATAGCCCTCACGTCTATTGCGATCTCAAAATTCTGGCCAGTTGATAATTCCTAGAATATCAAAATCAACTGTGTAACAAAATAGGATCCTTTTCCTATTTAGCACCTAAACTTTAGAATAGTCTTCCTAGCATTGTTCGAGAAGCAGGCATACTCTGTCAGTTTAAATATAGACTAAAAAACACATCTCTTTAACCTGGCATAGACATAGAACATTATCAATTTCTATTATTCAAATCAGTTAAATGATTGTTAAGCTGCATAAACTAGGTCAGTCGGAACTGGGAACACTTCCTATAACACCTGATGTACTCATTACATCATAAGAAGAATGGCATCTAGGCTAATATTAGTCTTTCTGCTTATTCCAAGGTTTTCTGTAGTCAGCTGGATCCGGGCTGTATCCAGATCAGATGGTGGACCTGCGCCTAGACACGACCACAACACATCCCTAAAGTGTCAGCAGAGATTGTGTCAACTAGACTCTCCCCTGTGAAGGCCTCATCAACACGAAAGCCAGTGGCACTGATTCAATACAACTTGTCTTCATACTGCGTGATGACTCCGATCTTCAACCAGATGGAACTGGATAATATTCTGAATGTTCCAATCCAATTTGACTTCTGACCTGTAATTCTGCCTGAATATTAAATCATACACTGTTCGTTCGATAGCCAGAGGAGAACTGGCCCCCCGACTGAGCCTGGGTTCTCCCACGTTTTTTTTCTTCTCCATTCTGTCAGCTGATGGAGTTTTGGTTCCTTGGCACTGTCGCCTTTGGCTTTTGGCTTGCTTAGTTAGGGACACTTAAATTCAACAATATTATTGATCTGCCTGCATTGACACCATTATATGTGAACTGAACTGAGCTGGACGATGACATCACTGTTTTCTCCTTGGCGGCTTTATAGATAAATTAAAAAAATGTTTTACAATGTCAATAATCATACAGTAAACATCCAAACATTCATACAGAAAAACTGGTAGCCAGGCAACGAGGGTTGGGTATCGAGAACCGGTTCCATTTTAAACCGGTAACAAATTTCCAAAAACCGGGTATTCGATAAGACGCACGCATTACGATTCCTCTTATCGATTCCTGACTTTGGAACAGTTGCAAATTCGTTATTTCAACTGTAGGAGCGCGGCAAGCACGTTCATAATAGAAGCGACGTGGGCGCGACGAGCATGCGGTGCGTGGCGCTCATTTTTACAGGCGCGCCTATGCCTCGGCGAGATGAAAACATCTCAACTTTTCAGAATGCCGCAAGCGGTGCGCAGGTCATGTGACAAAAAACAATCAACCTTTCTGTAACATCGGAAAGCTCGGCCGAACAGCTGATCATAGCTGAACAGTTTTTATTTCGCATCTCCATAAATGTATCTAGTAGCCTAGTAAAGCTAATGCAAGGGCTATAAATCAATGAATCCTTTGCTGATACTTCCTCGTCGTCATCATGGAGAGCGCAGTTCATGGTTGCATAGCAACGACAGACGCCACGGGAGCGCAAGCGCTTTTGGAAAGGAGAAAGCGGCACGGCCGTGCTTTTCCATGCATTTTTAGACACGATATGTGAACGGTCCCTAATTCAGGAATCTATGTGGCTTAAAATAATTTTTGTTTTGTTTAAAATGGAGATCACGACTACATACATCAGACAACTACTCAGAATAACATGTTTAGTCTTATAGTCTATTTTTTTTAAAACACGTTTGAAAAATTTATTCAAACACTAATTAATTCAGTGTCTCATAAATACTTGTTTAATTAATGAATGATTCACCGTTTTTGAACGAATCGAGTCTTCTTGAATAAATAATTCAATGGAAAAAAACAGTTGATTTTTGCCACCTACTGGAGTAATAATGTAATCAACACCTTTATATGAAGAGACTCCTTTAGCCATTTTATTGGTTATTGCTTAAAATTGGCAAGAATAAAAGGTAGAAATATTTATTCTTCAAGTATTTGCCCTTTTTTCTCCCTCCAAAAAATATTGGAATCGGAAACAAGAATCGATAAGAACCGGATTCGATAAGCAGAATCGGATCGGAATCAGTAAAAATGAAACGATACCCGACCCTACAGGCAACAGACAAGTGACCAATCCTGAGTTGCGACAGTCAGCCAACCGTGCTGAGAATTTCAGGCCAAATCGGTTTGTAATCATGCCGTTCTGTACCAGGCTCAAGTGGAAATTTAACTGGAACCGTTCATTATCGTTCTTAGAACCATTCGGCCCGACGTTGGAAAAGCAGCAACTGATCCTGTTATCAGCAGAATTTCTTTTGCAAAATTGTCTGGGTCAATCAGACAATGGTGGGCAGAGTTATGGTAAATATCATCTGCAAACAAAGCTGACTATTTGCACTTAGTGTAAATAGACACTCCGTAAAAGTAAAGTGTATCATAAAAGTGATCCAAGTGACTTGGGCACTATATTCCAAGTCCTCTGAAGCCACATGTTAGATATTGTAAAATGGTCATGTCTGTGCTGTATGGACATAATTGCAATGAAATTGAAGTAGCGACATATCTTTTCTTCTGTATTGTGGTTGTGACTTGGTTCGATGCATTGGTTATCAATTGGATTTTGAAATGTGGGCATTGCACTCCAAAGCAGAGGCAGATGAACGTGAGTGTGGCGAGCACGACGAGGTCGAGGGCCGTGGGAGGACGGCGCGAGGCCGGTGGCGTGATTGATAATGAGCGACACGTGCGCGACGCACCGGTCTCGCATCTCTCACGGAGGAGCGGAAACATAAAGGAGGAGCGACGACAGTGAAGAGCGAGAGAGGAACAGGCCTGTGTTTTATTTGATGTTCTGTGTTGCCAGCAGTCGTCCGTGAGGGGCGCTGGCTTTTACTTTCACTTTGTATTTGTTTTATTTTTGTCATTAAAAGTCTTTAAATGTTCGCCGGTTCCCGCCTCCTTCTTCCCGTAACAACATACCTCGTTACAGTGAGCTTGCAGGGGCAGAGTTTAAGCGGACAAAAGTCCAGCATCCGTCAACAGAGAGAAGTCTTTTTTAGTTCCACAAGCTCCACTTGTGACATTTTGATTAAACATTCAAGGTCAAAAAAAATTTTTTTTATATATATTATTATTATTTTCTAATTAAACATATGCATGGATGAATTGTTCACAACAAAATCTATAACATGCATTGAGAAAGAAATTTAATTTCATTCTGACTTTACATGTAATGTGCTGCAACCCTTAAAGTGGAATGTATGTGAACAATCATGGCCACTCTCTCTGGACTCCGTGTCTATCTAAATTATTTATGTGTTCTCTAGAGTGCTATAGGGTCTTAAGAGGGTAATGGGGTTTCCCAGTACATATTTAATCTTTCATTCCCAAACAAACTCAACTGGGAGAAAACCCTGATAGCTGGAGTAAGAGAAGGAGAAAATGAAATCTATATCAACCGTGACAATCAATGGGGCACAACTGTACAGTTCTGTTGAACATACATTCTGCACAGAAGGTTAAACTTAAACTCTCTGGGTCAAATAGCACCATTTAAATCAATTAGATACCGTGTATAAAAAGTAATTGCTTATTCCTATGCCTCCAAACAAACTGTCAGCCTACATTGGAATCAGTTTCTACGTATCATTGAGTCAAATGTGCACTAATGAGGTGCAGAACAGTTTAGGTCAGCAGTCCTTCAATTAAAGTACTGAATAAATACATCCTATTACTGTGCATCTCAGTGCTCATATGCAGAAGATGTGGCCCAGATGGAGAGGGTGAGAAAAACACAAGTGTGAATGGAGAGTGTAAAAGGCCTCGAGTAAAAGTCAAATGACACATCCCCCGTATCACTTCCTTTTGACACATAAGATTGGATCTCCTGATGCCACTTGTCATATTCTTCTTATTTCATTTAAAACTATGCCTTTTTCAATTTCATTACAGTCCTATTCAAATATGCTTGCTGCTTTGCTGTTCCTCTTTTCAGATCCTTTCATTCACAAGTTTATAAACTGATTCATGCAGTTGTAAGAGCTCTGCTTAAATCAATGTTTTTGAGAAGTGCTGCTGTGCCTATAAGCTATGCCTTTACCAGTTCTAGGGGGTGCTGTGTATTAATATCTTAGTGTATATGGTAAATTAAAACCAGTTTGCCGCTTTGGAAATAAAATCTGAAATGAAGATATGAAACTACAGCCTCATTACATTTTAGAGGCTTAGTTAACTTAATTATTTTGACAAAAGTGTTAGGATCACAAGTTTAAAAAACAAGCTTGAAGGCTTTACAAAGTATATTTTGCTCTTTATTTTGTTTCTCAAAGTAGAAACATGATTTACAAATTAAAAGAGAGTCAATCATCAATGTAATGCACACAGGTTTTTTATTTATTTATTTTTTAATAATATATATATATATATATATATATATATATATATATATATATATATATATA
>FLSR01000631.1:21266-36578 GCA_900092035.1 Leuciscus waleckii
AGCACATCGCCACAATATAAAGTTAAGGCAACTAAACAACCAAGAGAAATATGTCAACCTCAAAAATGTAACATTGGATCTGTATATCCGCATCGGGGAATAACATTATAATCTCGTTCACGGTAGAGAAAGATGCATGTAGGCTACACAGGAAAAGTAACCGTGAAGACACTGAATTTAACATAAAACCGCCTTCATAATAATCACAAATACACTTACATTGCTGTAAATGAGTTTTATGAATGAATGGCTTGTTCTAACTGTTGCTGGTCTTCGTCAACAACACGCGCTTGCACCCCCTGCTGGTGAGGTCGACTAACAGCAGATGGAGAGTATGCTCGGCAATCTACTGCTTTTCCTGCAGTTCCTGGATGTCTATGTTGAATTTACTGTCGAATTTGAACCACTGAATTTGTGGAAGCGAATTTGCAAAGCGAAATAAAATGGACCGAAAATTGCCTGTTGAATATTATAGGTTGTATTTTTAAACAGTTTGAATATTTTGGAAGTGAAATATGAAAGGTGAATATGGATTATTGAATTTTTAATAATGAAAATGTGTTTGAAATGTTTTTAATTGAAATATTCACAGCTTCAATATTCAGCCCATAAAAATGCAAGCCCTAAAAATACAATGCATTAAAATGCAAGCAGGGTTAATGCAATGCCTATTTTTTTCAAGTAGTGCAATTCAACAGGCTTTTTTATTTCAAAAACATTTGACATTATTTTACTTCCATAGCTTACGCTTTGCTAGCGCGTGCAATGTGAAACCGGCGTGAGAGGGGGAGTGGCCAGCGGCTAGAGCATCAAAAGCCAATGTGTGCTTCTTTTACCAATATATATATTTAACAATATTTTTTGCATTTCTAATCCAAACAACGTCAGCTTGCTACACTGCACTTACTCATGCCCGTAGCAGGACACCTGTTAAGTTTGAAATCCATCGGACTAACGGTTCGAAAGATATGCGAATAACAGACAGACATACACACAGACACAAATGAAATTAAGGTAGGTTTTCAGGTAGGTCTAACAAGTATTCAGGTATAGGAATGCTACAGAAATTGCACACTGCCTGCGTGGCGCGCGTCTCAGGCTGGTCAGACAGACATAGAAAACGCCACGCGGCCGTCACGCAGCTGACACGCAACAGAAACGCCACGCTCACACCACGTAGCCAGTGTGTCGCCGGCCTAAGCCATGAAAAAGCACTGTTTGGTAATCGCGAGCTTTAGAGAGGTAGCTTTATATGTGTGCGCTCTGGGTATACAGAAAACTTTCTGTGTGCGCACGAGTACTACAGAATGCTTTAAAATCGCTGAATGTTTAAATTGACAAGTCATGCATATGATAAACTTTAGTAACGATGCAACACTGGCCCGATTTGGCAAGTGACAATTCTGTCTCGAACCAAGAGTGAAAGTGTTGTATCGCAGCGTCAGCTCGCTTGTACAGACGATGTGGTGATGTGAAGCCATGTGCACATTTTGAAATTAAGAGAAGACGCTGTAGCGCTGAATCACTCTCGCTGTTTGTGAAATTATGTCTCACAAAAGGTTTTCAAATTACTGATTTGATCTGATAATCTGTGAGGATTAATTTGCTCATTTAACCAACAACCTGAATAAATGTTTCCCACCTTATAAGCACAAAACCTGCAGGAATTAGTAAAATGACAAAATACCCACAATCCCGCTCCGAAATTCAAGTGCTGGTAAGCTTTAGTAAGATCTTATTTTTAAGAAATTTATACTTTTATGCAGCATGGATTAATTATATTGATCAAAAGTGTATAAATAAATAAATAAATGCACGATACTGAACGATAGTGTATAGAGTTTGTATAAAACATATGACAATACTGACAGATACTCAGAAATCAGAAATTTGGGTTAAACAAATCGGTTTCTGGCATAAATGCCTGCTCGGGGTAAGCATGGCATTTACTGTACCAAATTTAACAAAGATGTCTTTGTTGTGTAACAATTTCATCAATTGTCATTTACATTACAGGTACAGACACATCAAACTGAAAGAGTCAACAAACGGAGCCAAGCATAAAGCCCCTCGCTCTTTCATCGCTGCATTAAAACAGGTAAATGCAAAATGAAAGACTGCAAACTCAAAATAGCTCTGCTGTTTTTAAGAAGAGAGAGAGTCAAAGACAGACCTAGATCAAAAGCACAGAAAGGGAGAGAGAGACATTTTACTTTTAAATCCTCTACAAACAGAATCATCACCATAGTCACATTCCATGGGAAATGCACACTAAGTGATGAAACTGAGTGTGAGGACAGACCACCGTGCCAGCCAGACGCTCCCGTACACACACACACACACACACACACACACACACACACACACACACACACACACACACACACACACACACACACACACCCACACACTCCTACACACATCCACATCTCATTTCAATGAGCTACATTTTCTCCATTTTGGAAAGGGACAAAACTGAGAGGGAGGCAAATCTAAATGCTCGAAATGCTTCTGTTGCTTTACAAAAAACAAAAATGAGAGTCGCTAGCCTTAAATCATACAAGGGCAATATAAGAAATTAGGTCTTTCAAATGTTATACTAGCACATAAAAACAACATGCAAGAGAAAACTCCAATTAGTTTCAAGGGCATGTGTCTTTTTAATCTGTCTCTCAGGGCAATGCAAAAACAAAACCTCCATCCTTTGACTACAAATGATTTACAGACATGCTTGTAGTAAGTTTCATATGAAATGTCCTTCTGATGTTTTGGCATGTGGGCAGAGGACACAGATTCTACATGACTTAAGAGAAGAGACAGAAAAAGACTCCTACTGATGAGTCACAGTTAATCTGTCATGGATGAATGGGAATTTATGGATATTCTTTGTTCTGCACATTCGCTGCAGGCAAAATATGTTTTTGACATCATCCTCCTTACCACATTCTGTTTCCTTATATTGCAGGCTTAAGTTAGTGCACCATCCTTCATGCTCACACTTAGGATCTTGTTTTTCTGTGTCTGACATCTTCCTTTCTATTGTGCACCTTATTGTTTTTCAGCCCTACATCTACATCCTACATCCTACACTTTAATCCCCCTTTTTTCCTCCAGTTCCCCTTTTCCCAGTTTCATCTACTCTCCGTCGTCTCCACTGCCTCTACTTTTTCTTTCTCACCTTATAAGCGTTTCTGCTATATGGATTTTGACCTCTTATAATCTAATTTGTCTCACCTATTAACCCGCATGAACATTTACAGTATTCAAAGCGGCTTATAGTGCATTCACACAAAGTACTGTGTGTATTCTCTGTGAATCAACCCCTTGACCTTGGCTTTTGAGCTCTTAGAACAGAGGAACATATTCAGGTTTGCGAACTGAATAATACATGAATTAACTAGTCGTCTGTAACCTGGGCTTATCCACTTTATTTTTAATTTAAGAGCAGTGCAGCCATTTGTAACTTGAATGTGCAATGTTTCCAGTGTCATCCGATTCCAGTTATTTTAGCAATACAAAAACAGTCCATTATGCTGCTTGATATTGCAAACTGGTATTTGTTATTTTAATTTATTATCATATTCATAAACAGTATTTTTTAGTGCAAACAGTTTTACCATATACTGCACTTTGTTTTTCTTCTAGTCATTTAGCTACAGTGCCTAATGAATCAGAAGTCTCGCACATTCACAGAAAATAGCTTTCAAAATAAGGTAGATAAGGAAAGGCTCAGACTGAGAAACTATGGACCAATAGATGAAGCAAAATGCAGCGGATTCAAACAAGCAAATCAGACCTTATTAAGAACTTGTTTCTACAACATGAAACTAACCACTAATGAAGTCAGATGAGGATATCTCTAAGAAGTATATCTGAGACCAGCCCTGACTGAGCAATGAAAACAACATTGTATCCCTATGGATTGAGGAAATTATATTTGATTGATGAAACAACATGGATAAAGTGTTTACATGGCCTCTAAAAGATTACAAGGCTGTCTTCATAACTCTGCACTGATGGCAAGTTCCGTCAGGATTCTGTGTGCATGTGTGCGTTAGAGAAAATGTGAATGGGAGAGACTGTTTCACCTGATATAACTTAAGCCACTCGTATTTAGATTCAAAAGTGACACCAAACACTCCACAGACACAAAAGTGATGACTCACAAAACTCACTAACCGCTACAAACAGTAGTATGTAGCATGTAGTATACTATGCAGTGTACACAAGATCTAGAGATGTTAGGTGTACATGCACACTAAGAAATGTACGCAGCCTTAATTTCACTACTGTTGGTAATGTTTTTGAAAGAAGTCCCTTAGGCTGCATTTATTTGATAAAAAATACATATTATAATATTGTGAAATAGTATTACCATTTAAAACAATTGTTTTTTGTTTTGTTTTTTTAATGCAAAGATGAATTTTCAGCAGTCATTACTCCAGTATTCAGTGTCACATAATCCTTCGAATGATTTCAAGGATCAAACCATGATAAAAAAATTGTTCAGGATTCTTTGATACACAGCAAAATCCCCAGTGTTAAATAAACACTCCTCAGTGTATATATGTGTCCACACTACAAAGTGTTAAAATTAACACTGAAGCAGTGTTGAAGTTAATGAGATAATTAAGTGATTAATTAAGTGATGATTGAGCATTATTGAAGATACCTGATGTTAATCAGCAGAATCATTGAAGGAAAGAGAAACAACAAGAACAGAAAAAAAGAGAAACACAAGAACTACTGACTTCGAGCCATTACACATTATTGCACTTATTATTTTACAAGTTTGACTTTATTTCTGTCATACATCTACACACGGTCCTATTTAGATTTAACAGAAGTTTAGATGGTAATGTTTTATGGAATGTTTCGTTTCACGTCTCCATTGTTGTGATCAGTGTTTGCTTTAGTTGGGCTCTTGACCCTTTCCTTTTTAACATTAGTTTTTCTCTGTCTGCTCCAACTCTTAGTTTATAAAGCACATTTGTTGTGTAAAAGTTCAACAACATTTATTTGAAATAGACACCTTGTTTGACATTATAAATGACTGTACTGTCACTTTTGATCAATTTAATGCATCCATGCTGAATATACTGCTTTCTTCTTGTGCGTTTTAGAACCTAGTGGTACGATCAGAGAGGGGCACAAAATCAGTTAAGGGGAATAGTCACTTGCAATTTCAAGAAACGATACAGATTTTTCCTACCTATTTTTTCTAAGAGGAACTTTTGAATCCTAATGGACCTCTCAAGTTACTGCCTCTTTAGGATGAATCACTTGTTGTATTGCTTATTTGCAGTCACTTTGGATAAAATTATCTCCTAAATGAATAAAAGTAAGTGTAAGAAAAGAGATTATGAATTGCTAGGCTATGAATATTTCGCTGCGGCGTGATGAATGAGTTAGCATAATTGAAAATGTACAAGATGAAACTGAAAATGAGAAAATGTGCAATGGCAACAGATGGTTGGTGCACACACAGAAGCTAAGCCTTTCAGCACAATTCACAAATAAATAAAAAAAGATTAATTCTGTCTGTTGTCGAGGCCAGTCCAGCCACATGGGGCTAATCTACAGACCTATTTTGCTGTGAGCTTCCTAACAACTGGCAATATATCCCAAAATTCCACACACTCACACCCACTCACACTTTATCTTACCAAACAACAGCCTGAGTGACATTAACATAAGTCCTGCTTTTCACATCAGCATGTTACCCTAATCACGCCATGCAATTACCATGGCAACACTACAGACCCAAAGGAGGGGTGAGTTGGAGAAAGAGAGATGGGCATGGGTGGTACGGCAGGACCCTTCTGCTCCCATGACTCTCCCAAACCACATCGCTAAATCTGTCACTTCTGAAATGAATAAAAACAGGGTTGCAGACTGAGAGGGGGAGAAAAAGAGGCATGGAATATATGAGAAAAAGAGTAGTTGAGATGAAGAAGTTTAGGGGGAGATAGAGACAGACACCGAGACAGTCTAGACATGTTGTATCTTCTAGCTAGCCAGTGGTGAAACCATGACTTCAACAAAATGAAAGACATTGTCTTTTCCATATGTAAAAGACATATAAAATCTTATTTTTTGGACTAGGTTTGCACAGTAAATGGTTTAATACCGGAACTGAACACATTTTGGTACCTCAGCATTTAGACAGTATGACATGCAACAAGCCAAGTAAGTGATAGAAATGCCAGAAAACATAAACAACATCTTGCCTTCAACTCACTGAAAATATGGCATTACTTCGAGTACAGATAAAACAAAATACACAGAAACTCCACGTGATGTTTTAAGAAACAGTTCATCTAAAACATGTTCACCCACAATATCTTGTTTGGAAGTTGAAGCAGCCTATATGTTTAATGGTAAGGTTTTATGCAGGGTTGTTAATAACATTTTCAGTTTCATGTCAACAGTCCTCTAAGGCGGTTTATTTGTTGCCTACAATAAAAGTTACAGTACTAGAGCTTAGTAACATACTGAAGCCAATTTTGGATCAATCAAACCATACTTACAAACGAGAAATCCTGCAATGCTGCACTGAACCTTTTTTAACCTAGTGAAGTGGAGTTGATAACATATGCTTGATAATAATATATATTCTGATAATAATCCTGCATTTTCTGTTTATATCTGGAGAATATACCACATAAATAAATGTCTACCTGGCCTGCTAAAGATTAATATGGCAGCTGGGAAAAAGACCATCACAAAATATTTGCACAAGAAAAAACTGAGCATGTGTGCAGTCCACTGCACCACAGCTCTCAAAGACATGCTATGTAGTGATGTAACAGAAAGTGCATTTCTAAGACTCCCTGATCTATTTTGTTTCTTTTTAAAATTGGAAAAAGATAAAGCAATACACTAGCCATATTGTAGCATATTTGTTATGCATTAAAGATGCATTCCACTTTTTGCAGATTATTCACTTAAACTGCTGTACCATAAAATCAGAGGTCAAGTATCCAGTGGCTCCAACAGTCTCAGAGTGTGTTCATTGAATATACATAAACTTTAATGTTATGGTAATGTAGTCACTGGAGAGAGCAATTGAAATCTCTTCAGCTCAAGAGTTTAACCACATACTGCAAAAAGACTCCAGATTGTGGTTACGAGAGCATTCGTCATGATAACAGCAACAATAGCTACAGTTCTCCAGCACAGGCCAGGGTATAAAAAAAAAAAAAAACAGGGTTGATTTACTCAGGGTTGATGAACTGAGATTTATATGCAGCATCTGTCATGGGAAAAATGCAAGTATTGTTATCCAAACTTCCAGAGTAATCTTCTCTTCCAAGTCCTTTGGCATGGCCACCCTAACTTCTAGGTAATGTCAACACTACGCTCGTCATAATATTTAATGGGGTCTTAAAGGGTTAGTTCACCCAAAAATGCCATTTACTCACCCTTATTTTGTTCCTAACTTTTTTTTTTTTTTTTTTTTCTGTTGGGCTAAAAAGAAGATATTTTGAAGCTGTTGAGCTAAAAAGAAGATATTTTGAAGAATGTTGGTAATCAAATAGTTGACGGTAGCCATTGACTTCCTAGTAGGAAAAAAAAATTGTATAGAAGTCAGTGGCTACCGTCAACTGTCTGGTTACCTAGATTCTTCAAAATATCTTCTTTTGTGTTTAGCGGAAGAAAGAAACCCATACAGGTTTGGAACAACATAAGGGTAAGTAAATGATCACAGAATTTTCATTTTTGAGTGAACTATCCCTTTAAGGAGTGCATGCATTACAAGTAATATATGCATATGGTAAGTTTTACCTAAAAAAATAATAATACACGATGATGCTTTACAATAAGTATGGTTATTAGGGTGTCCTACTTTATGTGTTAGCCTGGTGATGAGAGGTAGCTGTTTTTTTCCAATCAAAAGAAAAGGGTTTTCGTATGAATTTTACACAGGAGTGGCCTCCATTTAGCCACTGAGATTTATTTGATGGAGTGCTGCACAGATGGTTTTTCATCCCACAAATGTTTCCATCTATATATTGGAAATGAAAAATACTGTCATCATTTATTCGCCCTGATGTTATTCCAAACCCGTAAAGACATGCTGGGCAGAATGTTCATGATATTCTTGTCCATGCAGTGAGAGTGAATTGAGAAAGGAACTGCTCTCATTTTGATATATTCCTTTAACCATAATACCATATGGAAATGGTGCAGAGGAGTTTAGGCTTGTAACTTAAATAATTACAAAGTATGAACACAAAAATTAAACATGACAAACAACCATGAACCTGAGAGGTTATTCTGTCACAATAAAGAAAAACAGCCTAAAACAGACAAAAATATATAAGACAAAATTATATGCTTGTCTGAAACAAAGATGTTTATGTGTCACCTCCAAAGCGTCCAGTGTCTAATAAGTGTCTGAATTCGCAAACTTGTTTTCATTCCCTGGTTCCTCATATAATGAGCAGTGTGGTTTTACTATGTAGGCTAGTGCAAAGTGAATGTTTGAACCAGTGAGAGATTTTAAAAAAGATGGCTCTAGATTCATTCATCATCTGAACATTTTGAATGAAGAATTTGAAAACTGATATATAAGCACTTACCCCCAGGGGTCGGCGGTATCGCTGGCGATACCAGCTCGCTTTTTTCTTATCAGTGCAAAAGAGACTCAAAATACTCTGTTGATTTTGATCTTATATATAAGTGTTATACTGTACATCATAAGTGTCTATTTTTTTGTGTATACTCACAATAAAAACAGAGTGTTGTGCTTTTTGCCAAATAAAGAAAAATAAACATGATGCGAGTTCTGCCTTCCCTCTGTCAGTTAAGTCATTCTGAAAAGCGTCCGAAAATGAACTGTAACTCAGCGAATACTTGTCATACAGGAACGAGTGATATGTCTTTATAAAGCTTGAATTATCTTCTTTAAAATGAAGTAATTTATATAAAAAACTAATATTCTCTGTTTATTTAATCTGTATGAAAAGAGAGAGATGTCAGTCGTTCTCATCTCAGCTCATTATAGCTCATTAAGGCTAATGTGATCACACCCACGGATCACACCCGCGCGCGCTATTCAAACGCGAATGATCTGAGGCGATCCATGCAAACGTGTCAATGCCCACATCAGCTCGATAAAACACATCAAGTTTAATCAGACTCATGCACTTTACGTTGTCTCGCTTCGCTGTGAGGAATAATCCTGGGAAATTTACCTCAGAAGTGCTGGTTTAGTTTCACTTTCGAGGAGCAACGGATCCAGCTGAGGACTGTGAATAGTAAGTTCTTTATTCTTAAGTGCTTTGTTCTAATCGCCATATGCAATAATGTCTGTAAACCGCAAAAAGACTGTTTAAATATGAATCGCGTGTCTGTGTGTGAATTAATGAACGGCACAGCTGTAGTAAACAACAGCGCGCACTGTGCCGTTCATTCACACTCGCACTTACATTAGTAAACATTATATTTTTACATAAACACATCTACTAGTTTAGCTTTTACCAAACTATATTGCTATACTGAGATGGGTAAAAATCGACTGAAATATTTCAGAATTATTTGTATAAGCAACGTATTAAACTGCAAATTAACATGTGCATATGCTAATATATCATAAAAACATATGTTACAGACGAAATATGAATGTTTAGACAAGATTTTGTTGATTAGTTTAAAATAGATTATAAAGTTTTCACTGTAAAAAAAGACTACTGTCACATCAAATAAGCTTTTGTTCGCTCATATGTTTCGCTTCATAAATTTCTGCTCATATGTTAAATATATAGTATGTGATGTTTTGTCAAAAATAAAGGTATACTGAATTATCAACTAAGATGTTATTATAGTGTTTGTTCCAATATTCAAACTAATGAATCCTTAACTTTGAAATGCGTATGATAAAATGTATAATTTTTAAAAAGAAAGATTAGACTTGAAATTGTTAAAATTGTAATTGTTGTTGATTTATATGAGAAAACTTTTTAATAAAATAGCAAAAAATATTATTTTACTAAATATTAATATTATATTTACTAGGTAGATGTAAGTACCATCTTAATAGGTCAATATAAGTCTTCTCATTAAATTATTTATTATTGTTTTTTATTAGTGACATGGGGAGAGAATATATTCCAAAACTTTCTGAAAATACAGTATGAGAATTAACTGCATAGTTACTAGAAATGTTTACCTTGGACATTATACAATTTGTAAGCATACAAAATAAGTGCTCACATTCTTTCTTGTGGTACCCAGTGACACACCTGAATGAAAGGCTCATTATGCAGCTCATTATTAGGTCATCAGCCCCATCAGAGCATTACATTATTCATGATAATTCACGCCCCCACGCATATTGCCTTTCTAAACAAAGAGTTCTGTCTTACAAAAATTAAATCAATGTATTGTTTTATGTGAATGATTAGGCAGGATGATTTTAGATCTTTTGAAGCAAAAACTCTAGGCAACAACATCCATTAGTCAAAAGTCTTGTGGACACATATTTAGTATGTGTTTTGTGTCCTTTTTTCAGAAACTTTAATTTGGAGTTTTTTCAATAACCATGCATAAACATTATTCTCTCAAAAATACAAACATGTACATACATGTTGCTCACATATTATGGTAGCCCTGTCTGTGCTAACAGAGTGTAATTACACCTTTGCCATTGATATGTTTATAAGCAACTGAAAAAAGCACAAATGTCAGGGCATGTCAAAACATCTCAAGGACCCCCCCCCCCCAAAAAAGAAAAAATTTCAAAAAAAATTATTCTTAGTTACCATGAAATCAAAATTGACTTCTTATTTTTTAATGGAATGTTGCCATGTTTATTATAAATGATTTATTAGAGAACTGCACGTCATTATTATTTTAATTTAAATTTTTTGTCCCCTCGTTATCTTTAAATGTAGTTCCAAGCGTAGGTTCGGGAGGAGCCTAAACATTCAGTCATGTCAATCATCATTACGGGCGTATATACAGTAAGCAGCAGTCACTGCGTCGTCTCAGCAACTCACTATTTCTCTATGGGTGCTTTCACACTTAGTTCGATTGCCTGTTCCGAACCCGAGTTCAATTGCTCCCCCCTCCCCCTGCCCCCGATGGACTGTGTTCACATTATTTTATTTGCATCCGAACCGCGGTACGCTTACGTCATCAAGCTGCAGCTGGCGCATACTCGTGTTGCTTGGTAACCGCTATGAAAAGGCGTCAAAATGGATAGAATTGCTCGCTTCACATTTGTTCTTCTTTTTTTGAACCTTTGGTTTTGTTTTCAAAGAAAAGATACAGAAACACACTTGCGTCTGTCTGCCGCAAAAGTATTAAAACCGTTCCAAAGACAGCGGGATGTCCGCCCGCCCGCCGAAGACAATTTTTGTGGAGGCAAACAGTTGTTAAACACACACGCACGCAGGCACGACCAGATTATACGTCATCAATAGCGGTTCACTTCCGCGATTTGGTACGATTGCGTTCATATCAGCAGCGAACCGTACCCGAGTTCACATGAACCGTACCCCAGACCACCTTTTTAAGCGGACTCCAGTACGGTTCGCGGGTGCGCACCCGAGTTCGGAAAACAGCGTTCACATCATCCAAACGAACCGAACTCTGACGCATTCGAACCCGGGTGCGCACCAAAAGTGCTAGTGTGAAAGCGCCCTTATTCTTCCTCTGCGCAGAACTGTAATGGGGGGTTTAGCTCGGATCTCAAGCCGAACCTTGGGTTCGAGCCTCCTTCCAGGACAGCAAGCCAAGTTTGTTTACCATTAACTATTAAGACTAAATGGGCAGGCGAACTGAATAAAAAACATTGACTTCCCCTCCCCCTCACAATGACATCTCTTTCTTGATAACACTATCGCAAAAAACTAGGCAATAATCCCTCCCCTCCATTAACCTGTCACTCACATGAGACACAGAAATTAGCAAACGACAATGATCCAATGATCCAATCAATTCCCGATGGACAAAATCAAGTCACATCCTAAATTTTTTCTTGTTCGGGAAGTCGTGTTTACTTTGATGTCACAAATTCACAATACGGAAGAAAAGATGATCGCAAGTGTTCACACTGACAGCGATTAAACAGGACCAAAAATCTATTTGAGTTCAAATGCCCCTTTACTGTCAACACAAAAAATGGCAAATCAATTTAATTTCAAGCAATCAAATCAATTCCAAAAAATTAAGTGGTCTGAATAAGTTCACTTTATACAGAACATGACCAAGATACAAACAGAAACAATCTCAGCCAACTGTACAGTATCTTTCTCTCTCACACACACAAACACAGTCTTATTTCCTTCCGCAGGCATACAGTGTCAAAATGTTAATTCTGAGGTCCTCCTCACACTTGAGTTTGTCCGTTGATAGTTAAAAACAGGATGTCAGACAGGGAGGGACGCTAGACCTCAATGTCGGTCTAGCTGCTCACACCTAGTTTGTGGGGAAGCTATATCAAAACAGAGTCAGTGTTTCAGCATATGTGTGTGTATGGCTGAACTGACATAAGGTTCTTATCCCATTAGCTGCTCTCAATCAATAATAAAGCTGGTATGGACTTGATCCAGCAAAACACAATGGACTCCATGACCTCAAACTTCCCTTTACTAGACATATCTGTCGGACTATAACACCCAGTCAGATTAGTGAACCGTCTGTGACTACATAGAACAGGGGTGGGCAACTCTGGCCCTCCAAATCCAGGCTGAATCCCGAAATCGACTCCTAACCCCTCAATCACTATTCCCTATGTTAGTGTCACGGTTTTCAGGTTCACTGATTCATTTTTCTCTCTCTCTCTGTGCTCGTGAGTGTTGATTGAGTCATCTGTATCACCTGGTCCTCATTAGCACGACTCTACTTAACCTGTGCCCTTTCTGTTCTGTGTTGTCAGAAGTTTGGTGTTTCTTGTGCATTGTGTTCCAGCTCCCAGTTGTTCCTCAGTCCTGTTCCAGTGTGGATGATTGCTACTCTTACAAGTTCGGATCGTGTTTTTGGACTGTCTGTTTGCGGCTCTGATTGTTGCCTGGATCCCCTCGACTCTCCTTACCAGTGTTTAACTGGCTTTGCCTGCTGTTGCCCGCTGTTCCCATTTGTGTTTTGCCAATAAATTCACCTAACTGCACTGGCAATTGCATCTGTCTCATTCATCCCTTACAGTTATGGCTCGTTTCCACTGAGCAGTACAGTACGGTACGGTACAGTACGGTACGGTTCGGGTCTGTTAACCATGATCTGGCTAGCGTTTCCACTGCCAACAGTACCCTTACTTGATAGGCGTGGTGTTTCGATCGACGTCATTTTCGCGCGAAGAAGAACATAGTAAACTACAATGGATGACATATACAGCAGATCTTGTTCTTGCTCCTCGAGATGTTTGTTACAAGAAGACAAGCGCTGACATTAGGCTTTTCTCAATATTAAGTACGCAAAGTTTGTACTTGCCATGTGCGACTCCACATGCAAATGATACAGCGCGTTCTTAAAAGCGTCACTCAGCTCGCGATCTGCTACTCCGGTTATCTCTGTTAACTTACTCTGTATGTACATTTTAAGCAACAATAAAACGAAATATGTTATAAAACACTACTCTGCCTCTTTTCGTTTTCATTTAAAAAAATTAAACATTATAGGGACACAAATGTGGTTCATGCGCAACGCATATTGATTATTCACTGCACGTTATACGTTATTCTATTTATAACAAAACGAAATTTAAAACACAACCCTAACATTACCTCTTTTCGTTTAAATAATTAAAAAAATTACACATATTACAGGCAATATATGCATTTGTACAAATGTTGCAATAAACATCAGTGATAATCTTGTAATAAGAAAATGACAAGAAAACATATTTCTTTTTGTAAAATTTCAGTTTCATCAATGATAGCCAATATCAAAGTTTAAGTAAAAGGTACAAGAAGCTATACAATAAGAAATAAAGCAAACAATTCAGTCAAATGTCCAAATGCTGCGCTCTAGTCTAACATTACAACAGTAAAGTTAAATACAAATAGCCTATAATATGAAAATAAACTTAGCCCTCAGCCAAAACGATTGACAGGGAACGAATTATATATTCACGAGACCAAAGATCGCCCGTTAGGTCTACACAAGACGAATTATATCTCATGTTTAACCACTACCGTCGGAGTCATCGGCGAACGTCAGAAGAACTAACTTAGCCGAGGAAAGGCTCATCCAGCCGGGAAACATGAGCGCCGAGCGCCCGCTGATCGCATGGATCTCACAAACGGGGAAAAACAAATCATGTTTATAAATAAACCACAGATTTGAGCTTTAAACAACTACATTCTCGCCTGAAAAACTCTTAAAATTACATTTCGTGACACATGAATCACTTAATTATCTCATTAACTTTAACACGCTTGAGTGTTAATTTAACACTCATATTTTAACACTTTAACATTCTTGAGTCTGGAGCCATATAAACTCCATTTATATGTTCATTTAACACTGGAGTTTTTGCTGTGTGAGTAAACCATATTACCATAGTTTTTACATTTGTTTTTAGTGAACTAACCTGATAGCTTTTTGCTTTGTAAATCTGCCTGGTGGTCTAGTTTGATGGTTTTAAGTGGCATTTCAAAAAATATCAGCTGAAACAAACCAGTCAAGATGGTTTTCAGTAGTTGTTAATAGTCTAAATGATTATCTAAATTCATTTTGGCCACTGGCAAAGCATCTACTCTAATACTTACATTTGCAATTCACGTATTTGTTATCAGAATAAATCATAGATCTTGAGGATTAAGTCAGAGAATGTGAAAGAGATTGTGTTGCTCATTGTGACTTTAGCACAAACTCAGTGAGGAAGTGAGTAAACTGACGGTTGAGGTGAATGTGTGGAGGAGGCGGAGCATACTGACACTGACAGTCAATGACAGAATACACACACTTTTACAGCAAGGGTGATTGAACTTCATCTCTTCATTTGTCTTCCATCACAAGATGCATCTCCACGTGTCCATTGCTCTTCTCTTCATTCTTCTCACTGAAGGTACAGAAAACATATACAGTATATTGAAGATATTCAGGATGTAAATGGGTCAATGAATGTTTATTTTCATTGTCATTTCAGGATTTTCTCTAGAATGTTATCGATGTCGTGATGAACCAGAATTTACATGTAACGAAACTGAGAGATGTTACAAAGAAGAGAGCAGATGTGCGAGTTCAAGAAGAGTACGATATATGGGTAAGTCAAGAGTCAAGTCAAGTCAAGTTTATTTGTATAGCGCTTTTCACAATACAGATTGTATCAAAGCAGCTTCACAGTATTAAATTAAAATAATA
>FLSR01000631.1:37163-51586 GCA_900092035.1 Leuciscus waleckii
AGGAGTGAAGGGAGAGTGCTGAATATATAGGGCTTGTTAACGAGGGAGTGCAGGTGATGATGATGATGATGGTTGATAGAGTGCAGGTGTGCAAAGGAGGATGATGGGAAGTGTAGTGCACACACAGATGAGGAAGAAGACAGTGAATGTGACATTACTCCCCCCTCCCGCTAGGCGCGAACCGTGCCGTAGAATGCAGAACACGGGAGAGGGGGTGGGCATCCTGGAGTCTGTGACCGGAGGGTGGATAGGGAGATGACAGACAGGAGACTCCAGAATGGTATCACCGACCATGGCGGTGCAGGCTGTGGAGGTGGCCATGGTGAAGCAGGCTGAGGAGGCAGCCACGGCGAAGCAGGCTGAGGAGATGTCCATGGCGAAGCAGGCTGAGGAGATGGCTATGGTGGAGAAGACCCATCAGGCGGCCACGGCGGTGAAGACCCATCAGGCGGCCACGGCGGTGAAGACCCCTCGGGTGACCATGGCGGTGAGGACCCTTCGGGTGGCCATGGCGGAGAGGACCCTTCGGGTGGCCATGGTGGAGAGGACTTATTGCCTCCCCCCAAATTTTTCTTGGGGAGGTTAACGGGCTTAGTCTCCGGGTAGGAGAAGTCCAGTGGCGAAGGCGTGTCAGGGCTGGACGAGACCAGCGGCGAGGGCAGGTCAGGACTGGACAGGACCAGCGGCGAAGACGACCTTGAGCTGGGCAGGACCAGTGGCGATGAGGGCTCTGAGCTGGACGGGACCAGCGATGAAGAGGGCTTTGAGCTGGACAGGACCAGCGATGAAGAGGGCTTTGAGCTGGACAGGACCAGCGGTGAAGAGGGCTTCGAACTGGGCGGAACCAGCGGCGAAGAGGGCTCTGAGCTGGACGGGACCAGCGGCGAAGAGGGCTTTGAGCTGGACGGAACCAGCGGTGAAGAGGGCTTCGTGCTGTCGCTGTGAGCAGTCTCGGCTGGGCAGTCGCTGTGAGCAGTCTCGGCTGGGCAGACCCTTGCTGGCTCTGGCTCGACTGGGCAGACACTTGCAGGCTCTGGTTTGACTGGGCAGACACTTGCAGACTCTGGTTCAGCTGGGCAGACACTTGAAGGCTCGATATGGTTCTGGATGAGGATGGGTGAGGAAGTGAAGATGACTGGTGGCTGTGGTTCAACTGGGCCGATGAGAGGAGGGAGATCGGAGAAGTCATCCTCCTTGAGTTGCGTTTCGGACCCAAACTGGAATGCCGGCTCGGCAGGAACCAACCGGATGAACGGGGCTGCGTAGAATAATGAAAGCTGACTCGTTCTGGAATCCGAAGGATTCTGCATCTTGGTCTGGTTTTCTGTCACGATTCACACAGGGAACAGACGAGTTGGTAAGTTTAATTTGTTTATTTAGCAGAAAGGATTGGATCCAGAGATGAATGGTGAGTAAACTGAAATTAGATAAACAATGTAAGCTTAGCTGAATGATAATCAAGTCTCTCTTTGCAGATGATGAAGGCTCAGAAGATGGATGGTAGACAGGCTGATGAGGGTCGTCTCAGGTAGGTTTTCAGGTAAGTCTTGTAGGAAGGGAGTCTGTGTGTCTTGTATTGACGAGACCAGACGAGGAGTGAAGGGAGAGTGCTGAATATATAGGGCTTGTTAACGAGGGAGTGCAGGTGATGATGATGGCTGATAGAGTGCAGGTGTGCAGGTGTGCCAAGGAGGATGGAAGTGTAGTGCACACACAGATTAGGAAGAAGACGGTGAATGTGACAATAATTAAGTATTGGTCAGCATTTATCGTTGTTGTTATTATTGTATGTTTTGGGGTGGGATAGCAATGCAATTCATTCTGGCATTTCAATAAAGGGCTTTTCAGAAGTTACTTTTGTCTGAAGTTCTGTATTCAGCCCTGTTTAGCCTTGGCACTCTTGGGTCCTTATTGAAGCGCCCTAGGCCTGGGCCCTAGACTGACTGTCGTTCCACAGTTCTAAGTCTAGCAACGCAATACGAGTGAACCGTATCGATAGGTAACGTACTCGGTTACAACCGTAACCTTGGTTCCCTGAGATAACGGGAATGAGTACTGTGTCACCGGCCGTGCTGTCATGCTGCACGACTTGCCGTATCGTCGCTTCAGTCGAATTAACCTGATTCCTATGGGCAGAATGCATGCTTATATAGAGGGCTGGCCCTGCCCATTGGCTCGTGCAGTTTAACTGCGTGATTTTATTAAAACTGCAGTGAATCGGAGAAAAAGGAGATTTTCCATTGTGTCTAGCGATGCAGTACTCGTTCCCGTTATCTCAGGGAACCAAGGTAGCTATAATAACTGAGTACGTTTCCCTGTAGAACGATGATCCCAGTGCAAACACATATGCAGCTCTTGACCTCAAGTCCAGATCATCTGACCTCTACGACACACTCACAGTAAGTGAAATGTTGAAAACTACATGTGCCAATTGCAAAACAGTTTGTTCATTCAAAATGTAGGTAATAATCTCTCTGTCTTTCACACAGTCTGTCTCGGATCCTGCTGTTCACCAGTCCGGCTCTTCTGAATATGAGAATCTGTCTCTTCAGTAGCTCTTCAAGTCTTCTCAAGAAGAAACTCCTATCACTCTTACTCCTCAATAGATACTATACAGTCCTTATATTCAGTCTTTTCAATCTATATTATATGAGCAATCTCACCAACAGTAATCAAATTGTTTAAATATGTGAGAAAGATTATTTGTACCATTGAAGTGTTGGCTTTATTCATGTGGTTTTTAAAAATGTTTGCGGATCTGAGCAAATGTGTTTCCCTTAACAATAACAATACATGCCAAGACGCAGCGCTAAGATGAAGCACAAGTTGAACTTTACTCAACTTTTGTTGCATCATTGGACACGCCCACATCACAACTACCAATGAAAATGAAGAACTTTGTGTGTGAACACACCTTTAGAGTTTCCATTCTGCAGAGAAGTGATGTTTCTCATTGCTTTTGTAGAAAGTAATGGTTTATGTTCATTAATGAATGAGTTTACCACTGTGAGCTGTTGCTTTATTAAAGGACTTGTAAATCATGCCCGATAATATATAGCAGTTTATTAAATGGTTTTATCTTTATTCCTTTTTAAATAACACATTAAATTTTAAAAAGGTACACAAGCCATTTAACCTTCTGTTTTGAATTAGTGCTTTAGTGCGTGTATCAAACTGGCTTATATTGTTGCAAACCACGTTTTGAAATTCTGATGCTTTGACGCTAGAGGGCGATGAGCAAACACCTGATCTGAACATGTTGTGGGTTTTTACATGTCAGGTGTTAAAAAATAAAAATAAAACACCCAATTACGATGTTTCATAGATACTATAAGATATAATCAATAATTACAATTACACAAATCCAACATAAATATTGGATAGGTAAGATAGGTAAGATTAATTACCAGGGTAAGATTAATTTAAAATTAAAATACTAATATTAATCATGAAAGACTTCTCTTGTATATTATGTTCTATAGTCTTTAAAATATCCATCAGTGTGTTGAAGGATTTTTCAGATATTATCAATAAATTGTGTTGTATTATTTAGCTTGTTCCTGGGTCTTATCTTTGCATTTACATGCATTTGACCAGCAGATGTCCTCAGAGAAACACTGAAACGGGCGCTCGAGGTCCGCGGCGATGTCGGCCACACACCCGACCCATCTTGAAACATGGACCAAGGATTCTAACACATGCGTGAGTCAGAGGGTGTCTACGAGCCCCCACGGCGCAATGAAGGTGAAGGTGGGATCCCCCCTCCCCGGAGGGCGGCGCACCACCGGCCCGTCTCACCCGGTCGGCCGGGGAGGTGGAGCGAGAGCGCGCACGATGGGACCCGAAAGATGGTGAACTATGTCTGGGCAGGGCGAAGCCAGAGGAAACTCTGGTGGAGGCCCGCAGCGGTCCTGACGTGCAAATCGGTCGTACGACCTGGGTATAGGGGCGAAAGTCTAATCGATCTGTTTTTAAAAGAAGTATCTTCTGCTCACCAAGGCTGCATTTATTTTATTAAAAATACAAACAAAAACAGTCATATTGTGAAATATTATTAAATAATAATTTTACAATTTAAACAATCAAACAACTCCACAAACACCATTACCAGCTTACTCTCAAAAGATTTTTCATGCCACATTTTTTATAAACAATAGCTGCTACTTTGTTCAGGATGAATTCTGTGTTTCAGGGGTTTCTGATGCTGATTGGGGTGTGAGTTACAGTCCTTCACACATCTGTGCACTAAAAGACTCAACAGTGATAATGACAAGCACTTATACATACCCTACTGGACGTCAGATCATGACTGTATTCTGCTGTGCCTGATCTCGACCAAACTCCTACTCAGGTACTTTTGCCTCATCTCCGTAGAGGGGGAGTAAATCCAATGAATCTTAGCCCGCTGTGTTATGCATCACGGCCAGCGTGTGAATCGATCTCGGCCAAAATGGCATTGGTAAACTCGAGATCGGTAATAAATAAGTATTTTATATTGAAGGATTTTTTTTTACCTCGCAATGTTTGGATTTTTTATTTTTAACCGAGACTTGGCTCAATGTTGGCGACCTGAGCCCTTTCACAGAGCTTGTACCACCGGACAGTGATTTTCTTAGTTCACCCCGTAGCACTGGTCACCGTGGGGGAGGTATTGCATCAATTTTAAAAAGAAATTTGACTGTTGAAGCATGAAGACAAACATCTTCTCAAGCTTCGAAGTGCAGTTGATGCAAATTGACTTACAAAATCCGGTGTTATGTGTGTTGGTGTATCGACCACCCAAAACAAACCAGACCTTTATTCCTGAGTTCACTGAGTTTTTAGGGGGACTCATGACGAAGCATGATAGACTCTTGATGATCGGGGATTTTAATATTCATAATATTCCCAGCCTTAGAAGAAACAACTAAATAAAAGAAGACATTACATCTGTGAAGATCTCAGCAGAGGAGGATTAAACAATTATACTGTGAAATATTATTACAATTTAAAACAGCTGTTTTCTATGTGAATATATAGTTAAGTGTAATTTATTCCTGTGATCAAAGCTGAACTTTCAGCATCATTACTCCAGTCTTCAGTGTCACATGATCCTTCAGAAATCATTCTAATATGCAGATTTTCTGCTCAAGTACTCCAGTCTTCAGTGTCACATGATCCTTCAGAAATCATTTCTAATATAATGATTTGATGGTCAAGAAACATTCATTATTATTATCAATGTTGAAAACAGTTTTTTACATTTTTATTTCATGATGCTATGATGAATAGAAAGTTCAAAAGAACAGCATTTATCTATAATGTAAAGCTTGTGTAACATTAAATACTACTCTTCAAAAGTTTGGGGTCAGTAAGTATTTTAATTTTATTTTTTGGGGGAAAGAAATAAAATAAATCAATACGTTTATTCATCAAGGATAAGTTAAACTGATCAAAAGTTACAGTAAAGATATTTTTTTTTAAATATTAATTTTAGGATAATTGAACTTAACTTAATTGTTTTGGACAAAATTAAGACTGTTATTTGCTATTGTACTGTTGTACCTTATTCAACTAAACGGCATTGGATTAACCTTATGTAATTAACTTAAGTTAATTGAAATAATGTTACATAAATCCAACATAACCTAGTTACGTGGAACCTGTTGACATAAAAAAGTTAATTAAAGCCAACATAGCATTTTTTAGAGTGAATGCTGGTATTTTAACTATAACCCTTTTCATTATCAAGTAAATCCATAATTTATTCATTTTAATAACATCTTGAGACTTGCTGAAATTATTCAACTTTTATTTAAATGTTAAAAATGAATACTTGTAACTGTAAAGCATATACTGAAATAACATTAAAATGAATAAAAAATAACTTGAAACTAAGTTTGTTGACATTTCAATGTGATAAGTCAAAAGAAGTAACTGGATTATGCTTGAAATGTACATCATGAAACGTTCTCCACAAAAAAAACACAAAAAAAACTGTACTATATATTATTACCAGATATAAGTAATTAACAGATTCAAAGTTTGCAGCTCCGTCCCGATATGCAGGCTGCAGCCAGGAACAGAGCCAAGCGAGCCGAGAAAAACACCATAATTGCACCGAGAGGAGGCGAGGAACGAGGAATCAAGGTTTATCAAATGCACAATCAAGCAATTACAGGGCTGCTGTAATCAACAAGGTAGACATAACTTTCTAAATGATATTTGTGATTCAGGTCAAATGACGATTGTCAAAACATAACCAACGCCACCTGGTCAACTTTTCTCTTTGTTCACCTGAGAGTTACAACTCAGAAACAACAGCCAAACAAAATCTAAAGTTAATGATGTAAGGGTCAAGAGCCCAACTAATGTAAACACTGATCACCATAACGGTGTCTTAAAAAATGAGATTTTCTCCTTTGGTGATTCTGCTTGTTAAAGGGTAAATTGCAGGTTAACCACCAAAACCAATTAATGTGTAAATGAATGTGCTCAATATGTATATATGTAAAAATGTCTGTCTTAAAATGCGTTAAAATAACATTTATTGGGGTTTCTTCAAAGGTAGCGTGTTTTTTACAGTGACTGGGTGATGACGTCATAAGAGCGAGTGGCAACCCATACTCCGCTAGATTCCTACTGTTTGTGGCTTGACTATGGAGAACGACTGGGAGCCTGATAACGTTAGGGAACAAGCCAAAGTCTTTTCAAAATCTTGCCGTCATGTAGAATAGCAAGGAGGGACAACGACTGAAGACATTATTTACTTACATGGTGTCAGTAGTCCTAATCAGAGCTGTAGAGATGCACACACTGCACAGGCACAATGGCGCTTTGTCGGCATCTGCTGTCTGAATACTTTCCGTACCCACTGTATATGTTATGTTTCCTGAGTTTTTTTTCATTTCAATTCACATTTATTTGTAAAGCGCTTTTCATAATACACTTTGTTTCAAAGCAGCTTTACAGAAAATGCATGTGTCTACATTACAGCTCAGAGTAATCTGTTAACAGAGGCGACTATGTCAAAGTAATGCTCAATTTTTAAGAAATGTACAGTTCAAAGATAATACAAATCATGCAGTTAACAAACCCATGCATTAATTTATACAAAAACAATGAGTATGTTAAAGCAATGATTACATGTTGTTATCATAATGATTACAATACGGGAAATTTGGCCGTTGTGTGTGTTGATTCAGAGTTGGCGTCATCTCTTCACAGGTGTTGGGTCATCTAATATCTGTGTAAGGCCTGGAACACAATCTTAACCGATTTTAAAACTGTGGGAGACCACAGACACAGACATTTTAGCATTGCAATCCTCCGAATGCACATACTAGAAGCTTTGTTTAGACTGCGAGACCACACACCTCTCGACTGTAGTAACATTTTCACCGTGAGACGAGGTATCATCTCAAGGAGACTCGTGAGATCAAACGTGACTTAAGAAAAAAACAAATGGAGGACGATCAATGCATCAGCTGGTACTCCTGGCGTGAGTTTTGTTTTACGGGAAGAAAAAGAAAGGAGAAAAAAAAGGATATGGGTGATCTTCTTCCCAGCTAACAGAATGTTGTTATATATAAACCTATGATTTCAACAAATGAGACTTTAGTATGTCATAATATTTCAAACTGTGTTTTGAAATTGTGATGATTTGGCGCTAGAGGGCGATGATCCCACAGCAAACACCTGCACTTGAGATGTTTTTAAATGTCAGTTGTGTAGAAGCTACTGTAGAACAAATGAATGCACAGATGTTTATTTAACTTTTTTTTATATAAATAATATAAGATATAAACAAAAAGAATTTGACCACACACATAAAACATAAACTTTGTACTCTTAACACAATCTTCATTGTTGTAAGTTATGTCCCATGGTGTTCTAATATCATTTGTTGTGGGAAAATGCTTGTGTGCAATGTCACTCCGGTTACTTACAATCAGCTGCAAATCATTGTGAGCATGCCTGAGACTGAGCAGAGGAGTATAAATGGTGCACTCAGAAAAGCCTGTGCTGAGCAACATTTCTCCCCAGGCTTAGGCCGGTGACACACTGGCTGCGTGGTGTGAGCGTGGCGTTTCTCCTGCGTGGAGTTTCTCCTGCGTGTCATTTCTCCTGCGTGTCATTTCTCCTGCGTGTCAGCTTCATGTCGGCTGGTGTGGCGTTTTCTATGTCTTTGCACACCAGAAACGTGTCTGACGCGACGCTGCTGCTGCTAGGTGACATACAGTATGACTAGCCTCATTGGTGATATATTTGACATATGGGGAGAGAGTTGTGGAAGCCTATACGTCATGTTAAACATAAATATATAGCCTACTGATACAGCAAAGACAACGTCGGCAGTATTGTCGGCAAAATAGGCTACAGAATGTTTCGTTCTGTATTGACAGGTGCAATATTATTATTATTATTTATTATAATTTTTTTAAATTACAATATCTGCATTTGTCAAAACCTAGAGACTTTCAAACATCAAAATGTCATTTATTAATATGTGTTCGTGTCAAAATGACATAAACAACTTTTCCTATTCTATTTTGCCTGGAAACGCTTCCAACACCTTTGCATGTCGTGTGAAAAATAGGCGTTGGTTCTATTTCTAGCATGCACGCGTTTTCGGCGTGGCTCGAGCTCCGCAAGCTCTAACCTGTTAACATGGGAACCGACATAAAAACGGACACGCCACGCAGCCAGTGTGTAGCCAGCCTTAAGGTGATGATACACAGGGCAACTTTTTGAGCAATGTTGCTGGGCAATCTTGCCGAGCGATTGTTGCTTGGGCACTTTCCTATTGAAAATGGGCAATACATTTCTATCTGGATAATTTAGATCGATCGTGGGCCCTGTGTCTCATCTGGTTGCCCGATGACGGCAACATTGCCCAAAAGTTGGACCTCCTTTAGACTGGAAAGTGTGCGTGCGCGTGTGAGTGAGAACATGTGCTTATCTTTGAGTTAGGAGTGGAGCCTATGCTCATTTGTTGTGTGCCAACAACAGTTACTTAGCTTACATTAGTGTTGACTTTTTACCTGTGGGTAATTAGGTCTGTCAAAATAAAAATGCGGACGTGTCAGCATCGGAACGCAAATATAAACAGCAGAGAAGATTTTTCTCAAAAATGCATTTCAAACGCAAACTCAGTAATGGAGAGTTTGTGCCCAGAGAATGGCTCTGTTATTCACCATCAGCAGGTAGTGTGTTTTGTTTTGCATGCAAACTATTTGGCCAGAACACGGAGAAATCAGCATTTGTGAGTGGGGGTTATTTTGACTGGAAACATGCAAATGATCGCATAGCAGAACATGAAAGCTGCGACATTCACAGAAAAGCCATGATCACTTACATCAGTCAAGCAGCTGACAGGGGAACAGTGGATTCAGAACTAAAAAAACAGTTCAATGAGGAGTGTGAGTACTGGACACAGGTTCTACAGAGAGTTGTTGCTGTTGTGAAGTTTTTGTCTGAACGGGGACTTGCTTTCAGGGGTGACAGCCGCAGGTTTGGAGACTCAGATAACGGCAATTATTTGGGGTGCATGGAGCTGATTAGCCAGTTTGATCCTTTTTTAAAGGCTCATATTGAAAAATATGGAAACGCTGGCAGAGGAACCCCATCCTACCTCTCCCTGAATGTGTGTGAGGAATTCAACAGCTGATGGGACAGAAAGTGCTCGAGGAAGTAATTAGCAGAGTGAAGCTCGCAAAGTATTTTGCTATCAGTGTGGACTCCACGCCAGATATCACCCACGTTGACCAGCTGACTTTCATCTTGCGTTACGTATCACCAGAGGGCTGTATAGAGGAGCGATTTGTAAAATTCCTCCCTATTGAAAACCACACCGGAGAAGCACTGTTCAACTCTGTTATTAGTGTTTTAGAGGAGATGGGCATTGACATTATTAACTGTAGAGGACAATGTTATGACAATGCTAATAATATGTCAAAGGCGTGCAGGCCCGCATCAAGCAGATCAGCTCATTGGCACAGTGGGTACCCTGTGCAGCACATACGCTAAACCTGGTGGGGGTCAACAGTGTGACTGCTGTGAGGAGACTGAACAGTTTTTCAGTTTTGTACAAACTTTGTTCAACTTTTCATCAAAGACCACTTCACGCTGGCAGATGATCAGGGCAGGGTTGCAGCCCAATGATAATAAAAGAATAGAGACTTTGAAATCGCTTTCTGACACAAGATGGTCAGCGCACGCTGTTGCAACCAAAGCCCTATGTCAGAACTACGCAGGGATCCAGCAGTCATTACTCAACATTGCTGATGATGATGAGCACCAGAATTTGAGCACAAGAGAAGAGGCTAGGGCACTGCACAAAAAGATGAACAAACTGGAAATTGCAATAATGTGCAACATGTGGAATGCAATTCTGCAACGTTTTCATGGTGTAAGTACTGCACTACAAGCAGTGGAATTGGATCTGTGCAATGCTGTGGATCTGGTTCGATCATTGCGTGAATATGTAGCAAGCCTCCGGGATCAGTTTGATAGCTTTGAGACAGCTGCAAGGAACATGTCCCCCAATGTGTCTCATGAGTACAAAGCAGACACCCAGCGAAAAAAAAAAGAAAGAGACAGGCTGATGAGTCATCTGAGCCTGAGTGCGAGCTATCAGGCCGCAAACGCTTCTGTACATCTGTTTATATCTATATCATTGACGTTTAGTATCAGAACTGGACAGAAGGTACCAGTCATACAAAGATGTGTGTGAAAACTTCGGGTTTTTAAATGGGTTGCACTTGATTTCCCCCCAAGACCTCCGCTCAGCAGCATTGAACCTGCAGAGGAAATACAACAGTGACTTAGAAGAGGACTTTGTGGAGGAGGTGGTACAGTTCAGAGACTTTGTACAGGATGAAAATGTGAGCAGCAGGTCTGCAGTGGAGTTACTGAAATGTTTAAGAAAAAGAAAACTCCATACAGTGTTTCCAAACACAGACATAGCTCTACGGCTATTCCTGACTATGCCAGTGACCAACGCGAGCGGAGAACGGTCCTTCTCCAAACTGGGCTTGGTGAAAAATAGACTGCGATCAAGCATGCAGCAAACCGACTCAGTCATCTCACACTGATGTCTATTGAGCATGACATCCTTCGTGATTTGGATTTTAAGGACATAATTAGGGCCTTTTCTTCAAAGAAGACCAGACGAAAGCACTTCTAAAAAGGTAAGAAAGTACTGTATTTATAGCTTGTGCTGTTGTGCAGGTTTTAAATTGTTGTTGTGCATTGTTTTAAGAGAAATTAACATTTATACTGCAAACCTTCTATAAATGTTGCTCAGTTTTTATCTTCTTGATACCTGGCCAAAAGTGGTTTGGCCGTGTTGGTGTTGCTATCCACGGTGCTGAAATGAGTGTGTTTGTGTCTGTGCAGGTGCATGTCATGTGATTGGTTCAAAAGGCCCGCTGAGGTCAGAGAAGAGGCTCCTACATTTATCTGTTGCTGTTCTTGCTGTTATCAGTTATATCAGTTCAGACAGATTGAGTATGTTTGTGCAGACAGAGACAGGTGATGGTTGTTGATGATGTTTTTCATAATAGTGTTTAAAATCACACATTTTGGTTTTCGTCAACGAAAGTTGCTTTGTTGATAAATAAAGTGTCTTGTGTTTATGCTCAAGAGGGCTCAGTGATATTTTAATAACAATATTATGGTGTTTTCTGGCTCAAAGAAGGAAACTCACTGTTGTTGCCAGGTCTTGAAAGAAACTAATGCATTTTATGATGTAGATTACACCATTTTAAAACAAGACTAAATTGAGTGGATGGCGGGGGGATTTGGGGGGCCTACAAAACCTCTCAGCCCCAGGGCCTCCCATTAGGTTAAGGCGGCTTTGTCAACACTTGTTTTCTGGCTCAAAGAAGGAAAACTCACTGTTGTTGCCAGGTCTTGAAAGAAACTAATGCATTTTATGATGTAGATTACACCATTTTAAAACAAGACTAAATTGAGTGGATGGCGGGGGGATTTGGGGGGCTACAAAACCTCTCAGCCCCAGGGCCTCCCATTAGGTTAAGGCGGCTTTGGTCACATGATCCTTCAGAAATCAGTCTAATATGATGATGTGATGCTCAAGAAACATTTATGATTATTATCAATGTTGAAAACAGTTTTTTACATTTTTATTTCATGATGCCATGATGAATAGAAAGTTCAAAAGAACAGCATTTATCTGAAATGGAAAGCTTTTGTAACATTAAACACTACTCTTCAAATGTCAGTAAGTATTTTTATTTTATTTTGGGGGGAAAGAAATAAAATAAATCAATACTTTTATTCATCAAGGATGAGTTAAACTGATCAAAAGTTACAGTAAAGATATTTTAAATAATATTAATTTTAGGATAATTGAACTTAATTAACTTAATTGTTTGGACAAAATTAAGGCTGTTAACCTTATTCAACTAAACGGCATTGGATTAATCTAATGTAATTAACTTAAGTTAATTTCAATAAATAATGTTACATAAATCCAGCGTAACCTAGTTACGTGGAACATGTTGACATAAAAAAAGTTAATTAAAGCCAACATAGCATTTTTTAGAGTGAATGCTTGTATTTTAAACATAACCCTTTTCATTATCAAATAAATCCATAATTTATTAATTTTATAACATCTTGAGACTTGCTGAAATTATTTGACTTTTATTTAAATGTTAAATGTTAATATACTGTATATACTGAAATAACATTAAAATGAATAAAACATAAATTGTTCACAACTTGTTACAACTCAGAAACAACAGTCAAACAAACTCTAAAGTTAATGATGTAAGGGTCAAGAGCCCAACTAAAGCAAACACTGATCACCATAACGGTGTCTTAAAAATTCGACATCAGGTGTCTTCAATAATGATCAATCATCACTCAATGAATCACTTAATTAGCTCATTAACTTGAACACTCTTGAGTGTTAATTTAACACTCATATTTTAACACTTTAACACTCTTGAGTCTGGAGCAATATAAACTCCCAGGAAAGTTCATTTACACTGGAGTTTTGCTGTGTATTTTCATGGTCATAGAAACAGGTTATGCATGTTTAAAAACATGCTCATGAGCATCTCTATAGACTGACATAAAGTTTATCCAATTTAACTTTTGTTTTATTACTTTAGTCTAATGTTGTCTCTGATGTTGCTATGTCACTGTGTTTAAACTTTACTTCTGCTATCAGCACTATGAAGTTTCATATCCTCATATTAAATATAAAGTGCTGACCACATAAAACCCCAATGCTGGTTTCAGCCTGTTCATTCGGCAGTGATATGAGTGTTGGTGAAACGGTAAGAGAATCATTTACTAATCAATCTTTATATTCAAATATGTTATAGGGGAGACTGGGGCTAGTTGTCACACAGTCACTATAAGGTTTAAGGTCAAAAGTTCTAGTGTGTTTGCATGCTATGACGTTATGAAAAGTGCAACAGTAGCTGCAAACCACGTCATGTATGCGTAATGAGTCAAATGTTTTTAGGGCCCGAGCACAGATGGTGTGAGGACCCTCTTGGAATTGCTCCATTTATTATTTATTTCATTTGTTGCTTTTATTTTCAACTTTAACACCCAGCCTGTATATTATTGCTTCCAGAAAAAAAATTGTGTGTGGGTGCTACGGGAGTGCTTTGGTCTTCTCAGTGGTGCTAAAGCAACTGCTAGCCCCTCCCTAGCGCCGGCCATGCCCAAGTCTTTAAGCTGTGTCTCTATACAGAAAGTGACTTTTAAAAAGAAATCTTTACCTTTAGAAAAATTCACTGGAGCAAACGTGTGACAACTAAACCCAGTTTGTCTGTGTGAATACTGTAAATATTCACACACATTTGTCCAAAAAAAAATCAGATTTTCGGAGATAATATGCTGTTGTTGATCAAATATTTTATATGATTTTTCCAGCTCAGTGAGTAACAGGGTTTCCGTTGTCCGGTAATTGCCGGACATTGGCCGGAAAAAAAATGAAATGTCCGACAAAATTAAATCTCTCCGGTCAAATTGTCCGATTAAAATTACCTAATAATCCCGCCCCCCAACACAATCTGAATTTGAGAATAAGCCTAAAATGTATAAAACAAAAATACAGCGACCTTTGGCTATGTTATAAAGGAACAGGCTCTACCGTTTGAAAGTTATTAAACAACATCGCATGCTGCATTTCAAATAAAGCGCACGCCTAAAACGGCTGTAATATAGACCTAAACAACGAACGAATGAGTGAGACGTTTCAAATATGGCCAGGCCCAGGCAGACTAGCCGTAAAAGCTTTTTTCAGAGGCCAGACGCGACGGACGATGGTGAATCAGGAACGCCTGAAGCCTCAGATGTCCAGACAGCTCCACCACCACCGCAGAAAAAGCAGAATCCGATCAAGCCGAAGCAGCGAAGTAGCCTTGCGGAGAACAAGGTTTTTCGGCTCATGCCCA